>CM038464.1:81422842-81608915 GCA_021464415.1 Lonicera japonica | reverse complement strand
ACGCCAACTGCTGTTGTTTTTTCAAGAAGGAAGAGAAGCGTAAACTATGCAAGAAAAGAGTGAAAGACACGTTGCAAATGGCAGAGATAAACACGTGGTGAAAGATGAAGGCCCAAGGGGCCGTTTTACTTATATTTAATAGATGTAATATCCCGTACTTCCATTTCAACGTGTTGACCTTTATTCGTCCGCATATTTCCCCGTGAGTGGGGAAATCTTGTATTATTGAGCCTTGTAACGTTCTGTCATCTTGTATTGGTCGTATTATCATCTTTACACTCATGTGAGTGATTGTATAGTGATTCGGGTGGCACTAATCGATTCTGGCTTGTAAATCGTAAGTTTCGGTCTTACACGATTCTTTGTTTTTGGCTAACTTTGAGGCCTTGTAACTTCTTTGTCTCTTATCTGATTAAGTTCCCATTTATACCTATGTCTAGATTTTGAATCATTTTACAACTTTTGTTTTTTGACCGAAAGTCAATTCATGCTCCTTGTTGGTTAAAATAGGGTGTGAAGCAAGTCATTTGTTAAAATCTGATCGTTCGTTAACTTAGCGGCAGACTGCAGTCTTTGACAGATTTCTGGTGTTAATCTAGACACAATTTGGAGAAACTTTCTTAAGAAAAGTTGTAGATCATCGAATTATCTTTCCGTCTACATGTGGATCGTCTAATCCGAGCTCCGAGCAAGGAGTTATGACCAAAACACTAGAAATGAGCTTTTGCCTGGAGTAAGATCAATCTTACTCAACATAAGTTGTTGAGAAAATAGACCAGTGCACATTTTTCCTTGACTAAGATCGATCTTACTCAACAGTATAGGTCCATTTTAACTACTTTTGACCCAATTTTTACACATCTTTAACCTCCAAAACCTCCATTTTCGAGCATAACACCCCATGAACACATACCCCATTCTAGACACAGAAAGAGAGCTGATCCTTGAGGCCTCATGTTGATTCTTCAACCTAATCTAAGATTTGAACCCTAAAACTCCATCTCCATTACTATTCATCATCTTCAACCTTTAATTTCACGATGGGAGCTTGAAATGAGAAGCTAGGGTTTCGGGATTGGACATCTACACATCTTTTAACACTCAAATCTCATGGATTATCATCAATAGAGATGGGGACACTAATATTAAAACATTGATTTTAACTTTTACTTGTTGCATTAGAGATTTTCTTCAAAAATTGGTGAATTCTACGACAAACCCTAGGTTGTATGCACTTTATGTGGGTTTGGGTTGATTAATCCTTAATTGATGTTTCATATTAGTATATTGTCACTTAAATAGCATGTATACACAATTGATTTCACGTTTTTGGTTTCTACATTTGGATATTTACATTAAACCCATTTTGTAGAAAATGTGTGAACTAAAGTTTGGTGATTTTGATATTTGTACTTAACCAAGGGTTGATAATGAGTTGTAAACCATAGATACACATATTTACACCATAGAGTTTATATAGATGACTATCCGTAAGTTTTGCACCAAAACCTTCCAAGGCAGATATTATATGACAACTTTGGGTCTGGTGGCTTAAGAATACCATTGTTGGGAGTTAGTAATGAGATTGCCACCTTGATACATCCTATCAATATCATAATTCTATTTGGTGAGATGTTGGTTGCCATAGTAATAATTGTAAGTGGTGAACATACCCTAAGTACACCGAATAGGCGAGGAACATAAAAACTTTGGTTAGGTGCAGTGGGTATGACTTTAGTTTTATGCACATGACACTTGATGAGAAATATAGCATTGATAATACATTAATTAGCCGTAGAACACGAAGCAAAATGAGATGACAAATGTATAGATTATAAGCATAAGTAATAACACTTATCAAGATGATATATGATAATTAGACTTAAGAACTCATTCGTATCACATTATGCTTAATAGACGCGGTGGACGGGCTATGAGACAAATTACATTATTACTAATATGATAAGAGTTATATGTATATGGCTTCAAGTGTGACGGATCATTTGGTCTGGTTACATATAAATATGAGTGACGATAAAGCCCCTAATATGAATTACCATATTGGCATTATGTAAATGAATGATACATTTTGTTATTATCCCATTTTATTTTACTACTGGATGGTTTCTATAAATATAGTAATGTGTATATTGTGCGATTCATGATTGAATATGTGCATGTATATAATGTGATGATGAGATTGCATTAGTTCAGTGATGGTCTCAGGTGTGGTCTCATTAGACGAGGACGAAAGTTGGGATATAGTCTCCTGGGTGCAAGACCCGAAACAGTGCATGAAAACGAATGGGAGGCCCTGCTGCCGCGTGGGTGAAAGGACACAAAATACAGACCTGGTGATGCTTGAACGATTATCTGTATTATAATTAAGTGATTGTTATGAATACGAAAATGAACGGGAGGCCTTGCTGCCGCATGGGTGAAAGGCGACAAAATGAAAATCTAGTATATCAATTACTTTCATTATTATGATTATAGATGTTTTAATGATTATGGAGAATAAATAGATCACGTCTTGTATACAATGCATATTTAATTGATCGGATTATGATACATGTAGAGTAGCAATTGGCTATCCATGATAAACCAATACATTAAGTGGAAATAACTAATAACCATCGATCTTTAAATATAGTATATGTGTGTGGGAACGCATATGGTTTATGAAATTCGCTAATTGTATCATAATGAACATAGGATATTAATGAGCTAATAGCGATCATAGCTAGATAGGGAAACACAGGTAACGAAACGCTTGAGATGCAAGAACTAGAAGTGATGCTTATTAGCCGACCAACTATGGAATTCATAAACAAAGGGAAAATGTTAAATACTTGGATTATATAATTATCGACTTTCGCTATAGGTACGAGATAGTTAGGGAGTATTGTCAATTCACATTATAAAATGAATCCACCTCAGCATGACGAGCTGTGGGAAGCTAGAAATTAGGTAAGATACTTCTATAACTCCATTCCCTAGTAATTAGTAAATTCACCAAGGGGGTCACATGCAAGGATTTGTAAGGGCGGGATTGGTTAATCAAACAGATGGCTTTCAGTGACTAGGTTGGGAATCCAAGCGGAACTCGACATGGACGTGGGTGTGAGTTGCATTGCATTGCATCCTTTCTAGACTATCTTAATAAAGTAAAGTACTTATTTGCTATATAAAACTACATGTGCCTTTGAATGCAACGTTTACTTTCTATACTAAGTTTATATAGTTTTCACTGAGCCCGGATTTGACTCATCCCATTTTCTAAACAGTTTTGTAGGATAGACCTCAGGGTTGAAGTGTGACACTCGTGTATAGAAGCCTTTGGTGTCCACTGACCATTTTCTAGTCCTTCACGGGAAGGACTATACTGTACAATTGTTGGCTGTTATTGGTAATTCCTATTGCCTATGATATTTTGGCTATTTTTGTGTACCTCTCTACATGTTGGGGTTCGAGTTAGAGTGGTTTGTTCGTATTATATATATAATAATTACACAATAAGGTGTGTGGTTGGAAGCCCAAAAATAATTCTCCCACTTAAATGTTTGCCTACGTCACTAGATCTATAGCTAGAGTTCGGGAACAATATTATGGATTAGGAAAGTGTTAAGCACTCGTTTCACCCTTTCGATTTTTAAGTAGCTTATGTGTTATTCTATTTGAAAAACTTGCAGGCTTTTACAAATATTATAGTGCTTTGTGTGGGGATGTCTTTTAAAAGCTTGGTTGACTGGGGAGAAGGGGGGATGTTAGGGGAAGGCAGGAAAATATGTATAGGTTTATATCTTAGCCATGGTATTATTTGGTTAACCAAATTGTCTTTTGGAAAGAAGTTTTGGGAAAGTCTTTTGTATTTATTTTAGTTTTGGCAAGCGTGACAAATCTTGATTATGTTTTGGAAAACTAGTGGTTGCCTGACGTTATTCCTCAAGTAGTTATGCTGGGGACCTTGTCTGATGTCATTTGTCTTTATTTGAAAATTTATTGGGGGAAATATATTTTGGAAAACTCGAGGTTTATCAAGAATTATTTTCGAAAGGAATCGATACTCTTGAACAAGAGTTATTGCAATCTATATAAGCAGTAGCAGATCCAGGATTATGGGGCCGAGGGGTCTTAGTGTGCAAAGACCAAATGCTTTAAGATATTTTGGGGTTATGTCTTTTTATAATTTTTAGAGTCGTTCTTGTTAGGACACACGGAGATGAAATTATACTAAAGGGTGTAACTTTATTACTAATTTCTTTTTGAAAAAGAGTAGAAGATAAAAGGTGCAAAATTATTACTGGTAATAAACTGCACTCTTATTCCCATGTAAATTAATGAAACTAATCAAATTTTATCAGAATCACACCTAGTAACGTGCGCAAAGAACCAATCTTTTATATAATCACTCTCACTAACTATGTACACTGAATCTTAGTTAGAGTACAACTCTGCATAGCTTCCCTATAATCCATACTGTCTGAACCTACCCTTGAGATAACAAGATTAAATTCAAGGTTAATTAACAAAGCCAATATGACTTAATATCAAATAAATCATAAACTCAATCAAGCATAAATTTGAAGCATAAACTCAATCAAGCATAAAAGGGGGAAAAATTATCAAGCCCAGCGAATCTGATTATCACTATTGTTTAAATGTATAAAAGCTTGAATCAAGCTTAAATAAATAAAACAATTGTAAAATTAACAAAAGGAGGAAAATTACCAAGCTTGAACTCTGGAAATCTGGAATACAGTGGTGTTAGAGGAGAGGAGGAGATTGTAGAAAAAGAAAGGGTAAAAAGAAAGGGTAAATGAGGATTCTTCATCTTCTTCCTCATAGATGGCTACTGTGCCCTGAATTTGGAGGGTAAGAGACGATCCGAAGGGAGGGAGACGATTGAGGCGTGCTTGGAGGGAGAGAGTCAGAGAGAAGAGCCGTTGAGAGAGACGATTTGGGAGATATTAGGGTTTGAGAGCAGCGCGCACTGAGAGAGAGAGAGACGACTACCCAATTTTATTTTTTTATTTTTTAACCAACTTTTCAACGAGTCGTCCGACCCCTTTAGTCCTAAATCCCAATGTGCGTCCTCCCCTGTATATAAGAGATGGTACCTGCATTCGCATTCCTACTAGGACTAGTACCATTGGCCTAGAACCACATGTTTAAACAATTTCATTATGTCTTGGCAGTAACCCTAGTCTACTCTTCTGGTTTTGAAAAAAATTATTGTATTTACATCATGGCGTTTTAAAGAATAGAGGCAACAATCCCCTCATATGATAACGATGTAATATTAGTAACTTGGCATGCAAGTTATCCCAACAAAACAAACCTATAAGTGGCCATTATAATGACTACATGGCATATGATATTTACACGGGGTTTACGTCATCATATAATGTATCCTAAGTGAGCATGGCATCTGCATGGCTTATGGATATCCAACCCAAATGGTATGATCCATGTCAATTATAGTGTTTATGTGCCTTTAATCACGATTTTGAATCGCGACATTTACTTATTTAGGTGTAGAGTTTACACATGGGTGGATATTGCGTACTTAGGTTTTTAATTGCTTTTCGATTCATGAATTTATGTAGGCTGTTTTGATTGGTTAATTTAATGAACATGAATGTATTAGGCATGCCCAATTAGTTTGCTAGTTTGGGGTTTGTAAGAACCGTATGCTGACAAAGTGATTTTTTGGGTCAAAATTTGATTCTAATTAATTTTTCCATCGGTTAAAGGTTAATATAAATATGATTTTGTAAGATTCTTATCCTCATATGGTAATTAATCACATGCTTTTTTAAGAACAATAATGAAATCTTTTCAACAAAAGAAGCGAAACTAGGTTGAATTGTTGTTTTAGCACTAAACCTTAACCAGTCGAGTTAGAGAACGATATATACTCTCTAAATCAATCGATATTGTATTTTTATGATCACAAACTATAAAGCGCTGTTTTCAATATTCCTTCTAAACTTAATTTGTGGAACTGAAATTACTAATTTTGTGTTTCCACTTCCTATTTTAATTCAAATTTGCTAATCGATATTGTACGCTAATCCATATCACAAATTTGCAGGCATTAGGAAAGACTTAGGTTTTTAACGGCAATGACTTGGAACTCCGCATTCCTTAAGATATAATTAGGGTAAAAAACTAAAAAGTATAATGAACTTTACACTTTTTTACAAAATGAGTAAAATATTATATTTTTTTGGCTATTTTGATAACAAACTTTTATTTCTTTATATTTTGGGTGGTATGTGATACACATTACCGTCACTTGTACCCATTTTGTAAAGAAATTTAAAGTTGTCAAAATAGTAATAAAAAAAAAGTATTTACAAATAAAGATTAAGCGTAATTAATTCCACCCTTGGCCTTTGAATTCACTTAAGCCAAATCTAAACGATTTAACACTCTTTTTAATTTACAACTAAAGTTGCTTGGCTTAAAGAGCTTTACCTTTAGTACTCATTTGGTTTGAGTTTTTGTTCATTGTTGGAACTTAAATTGTTTATTTCACATGAAATTTTGAGTTTCATCAACTTATGGATAAAGCCTTAAACTATAAGAGAATTCTAGTGTGAATTATCATTTTAGAATTCCAGGAACAAACCAAACAAGCACTAAAGTACCACTTTCATTTCCTTAGACATGTGTTGGACAATATCAATATATATTATTAAATATTTGTAGCAAATGATGGTGGAGCCACATAATGATGTGTCACTTGTGTATTGGTTAGTATGTACACTTTGTGTAAAGTTTATTCGAGATGAACCTACCTCACTGACAAATGTATTGGAAATAAATCACCGCGTTTTGGAACATGTCCCTGTAAATGTACTCTTTGCCAAACAAATAAAATAAAAAAAAAAGAAAATAAAAAGAACAGAACCATTTTGCTACTATTATATGACAAGAAACTATATAACAATCATAAAAGACCAAATCAATATGCCACTTTGAAGCTTTCTGGTACTAGGTAAATTGAAAACATGATATATAATTGGCATCACTAATTTTTGAAAAATGACGCCACAATTCAAAAGGCGCGCCCAAGATCATTTTAATCCAAGCTATATATGTCATTTACTCAAGGAAAGCAAACCAGCTATAGCATACATATTAAAAACTCTTAAGTTATTATTAGTCTGCAGAGCCGCTAACCGCGAGTTCCCAATAGTTGGCAACACCAGCGTCCATAAACACCTGGCGCGCCTCAGCTTCAGTCTTGCACTTGTATACCTTAAACCTATTGAAGCTCGCTTGAGCAACCCTCCCCTCCCAAACTTGCATGCATTTATTGACCTCATTCTTCTCCTTGATTTTTTTATCGTCAGTACTTTGAGATTTTTTCACAGCAGCCCAATTGATACACTTAAGCATAAGCCTCGTGAATTTATCAATGGAATTTCATTTGCCACTAACAACCACGATGCTAAGACCATCTTTCAAACCCACCATAGATCCCGCAAATAGGTACCCCATGGCGTAATAGTAAATGTCAAGGCTGAGCTCTTCGTGTGAAAGGTCGTTGATCCTGTACACTGAAACTATAGTGACCCCACTGGGATCGTCCAGAGGGAGGTGTGGTTGAACAGGACGAGCACGAGGAGTGTACATTTCGGCACCCGCAATAACAATTCTAGCGAAGTCGGCATTACTCATTCTTACAGGTTTTGTGATTGACATCAACTGTTCAAATGTCATTGTAGCTGGCTCTTCTGTTTCATCATCTGAGTTCGAGCCAATACCATTTCGCACCTACATAATACATGGTCACAATACATGCGTAAATCATGTAATTTGTTATAGAAGATCAAAATACACAACGCTCTATGTAACTCAACATAGGGTTACGGCCACTGCCCTTGACTTTCTCTTCTTGTAGAATATATGATGTTCGGATTATTGGCATATACGAAGGTGTAGATGCTATATCCCAAAACCCTAACCTTTCCTTAGGGCCGGCAATATTTGACATGACACGCTAACCTGACACGAATTCGACATGGAGTTAGCGGGTTTGGGTCAAGCATAAACGGGTTCGTGTCAATTTTGGGTCAAACACGCTTAACCCGCAAACTAAACAGGTCGTGTTCGGGTTGACCTGCTAACTCGAAATTGACCCGCAATTAACACGATTATTATTTTTATTTTCTTTTACAGCTACATATATATATATATATATAATTTTTTTTTATTTTGCCATCTTTCTTGAACAATTATATTCTTATTTGGAGTATTGATAGTAGATGATAATTATTATGTTTTTAATGATGGATAAAGTACTAATTTTTTATGTTTATGCTTCGGTGATGGAATGCTATATATTTTGACTCTAGATTATTAATATTGAATTTTGGTATTGGGTGATACTTATTATTACTTATTAAAAATTTAAAACTATTATAAAATAAGTTAATTTTTTTTACATGAGACTTAAATGTCATTATAATCTTAAAAGGTTAATCATGTCGTGTCGAGTTGCAAATTTAACATGACCTATTTATTAAACGGGTTAGTCGGGTCGTGTCGTGTAACCTGTAAAATAAACAAGTCGTGTTCGAGTTAATATAAATGACATTATTAGTTAAACGAGTCGTGTTCGGGTTGACACTAATACTGTAATACTTGTGTGTTGACACGACCCGAACACGACACGCGAACCCGAATTGCCAGCCCTACCTTTCCTTCCCTCACGAGAATTGCCTGATCCATTCTCCCTCTCTATAAATGCTTGAACCTAATCCTGAAAAGGCCCGTGGGCCTTGAAAGCCCAATTTGACTTGCATCTTAATATTTTTACTTGTTTTAATTTTCACATGCTCACCAATGAGCTCTAATTTAAATAACATGACTGTTTCACTCTTCACATGAGTTAGTAAGATTCGAATCATGTCATTCAATTAATGCTTCTGAGCAACCCATAAATTACTTTTCTTTCCCTCAAACAGATTCGGGGATCAAACCAAAGGAAATTTACAAGTGCAATGAACATTCTTTAATTTTTACCATTATCTTGTTAATACATACATAAAAATCGCACTGGTTTGAAATTAAAAAAAGAAACATAGATTCACTATTACATTCTCACATGCATATCCAAAAACCTTCTTCCAAGTTTATTTGTTGGTTCAAGATTTCTTCAATACATCATTATTAATTACCACAAAACTTTGATTTTCCATGCAATGATTTTGAGCCTCCCTTTTCTTGTTATGTTTTTGAATGAAGAAAACATAGGGAGTTGAACCTTATATCACTCATCTTGGTGCCAATAGTGAGAGAAAAATTGACGTAGCGGAAAGCTATGAAATGAAATATAAACTCTCAATATAGAGAAAACACTCAAAATTTTATTAAGGATGAATTGCCTAAACGATTACAAAGAGATTCCCTTATAAGAGATTACAAAATGTAAGAAAGGAAACAAATTCAAAACAATTCAAAAAAAAACTGCCAAAAATAGGAAATTGCAGAAATTATGGGATTCTGCAGTGCTGATGTCAAGGATCGCGCGGGATTTGACAGAAGTTAAATCTAACTTTCCAAACTCAACTTATTGCGTTATTAAAACCTGCCTTAAATAGTAAATACGTGGATTCGGAGGCCTAAATGAAGGAATTTGGCCGAAAAACGACGTGCATCACCGCCAAAGACAGTGACTTGATTTCTTTGGACCGTTCCGGGTCAAACTAGCCAGGCCCCATGCAATTCTGGTCTCGTCACGTTTTGGGCCAGGCGTGCTTATGACGATCCAGTGTGGCTAAATACAGGTCCGCTACCTATTCTACATCAGTCTCCCCTGCTTAAAAAGAACTCGTCCCCGAGTTAGCTGCGTTTGAATCACTGGGCCCATTGGGTGGTTAGTACTCGTACAAGTCTGCGACATTGAATGTAGGGGAAATGGCCATATCAGATGGTATGTGACACCCCGAGTTCCGTTAGGAGGGAGAACCTCCGGAACATGGTTGATCACGGAGCCGTACGCGACGACGAAAGTGAGTAAGAATTAAATAACTCTGGCGAGGAAGGCCAATATGCAAAGGTCTAGAACATAAAACAAAATCAACTGGGAACATGCTAGAACTGTAGCTTCCCCTCCTGTTAACTCGTGCCTTACAGATTAGTCTGTACCGTTGCGCACCCGTTAACTAAAATGTAAGTCACTTGTCCACATTAGGCTAACATTCAACCATAGACATGTTCCTCTAACCCACTATACAATAACCAAAAGAATAAGATTAAAGAAAAGTAAATGTCCGCAAGGTATATATATTAGCAATACATAACAGTCACAAAATAGTCATACACAATACAGTCAACATAACATCAAGTAGGCTACATAGGTAGTGCAAACATAGCTAGATAATAGAAGTTGAGTTATGGTACAATAAGATTGATAACATGGCCTTTCAGTAGTGAAAGGCCCTCACACTACAGTATCAGAGGAGACTAAGACTTGTCGACCTTTCCCTTATCAGCTCGTCCCGTCCCATCCTTAGAAGTACCTGTGTAGGAAAAACTGTGAGCCAAACGGGCCCAGTAGGAACTATATGAGTTGTGAGAAAAACATGTATATGTAGGAGAGGCTTTATAAAGTGAGTTTGTAATTAATCTGTGCTCATAAGTCATAAATATGTATGTAAACAATGTAATATATATAAAATCTCAAGACACCGCGACCAGGCCTACATCGTATCAACCATGTATAATACTCACGTCTACGATTTTTCACATCTACTGTACAGAGATAGCCGGCACTTGGTTTCTTCTGCCTAAGGCAGGGACCACCTACCAGGTCCACCTAGACGCTACCTCACGCAGCCACAAAGGCATACGCTACAATAATCTCACGTAGCCACTAAGGCTATACGCTACCGGTAATAACCATCTACCTGGTACGAGCGGTGTTGACAACTCCGTATAAGGAAAATCATTATCATCCCAATCACAATTATAAGATCATATACATCATGTAAAAAGGTATAATAGTCCATTTCATGAGTATCAAGTGATATAAAGTGCGTATCATAGGTTTACTTTACTATACAGACTGATAAGTACCTGCGCGCTAGAGGCCAGGAACAAGGGTTTGTCAAAAATCAAGGAAATGGAAGAGATACTTGAGGAAATATGATATACTACATTTTATAAGAAATAAACAACCATTTCCCTCATAATTTATAGGCCCAAAGTGCACATATACGCAGCAATGGGTGTATCCCTAGAAAATCCCCAAATTTGTATAAAAATGGTGACTGGGTGCATAAACTCTTAAAATAGATTTTAATACTAGTGTTCCTACCTTAATAGCATTCAACCTTCACCACACGAGCCACAGATCGTACTTTAGACGACGGAGGCGCAAGATACCATAGTTGGCTTTTGTGCCCTAGCTTGGTGGATGTGAAGAAAGGAAGAAGATGATGGAGATTATGTGTTTGATTCTTGATTTGGGTTGTTAGATGAGATGAAATTACACTTATGAACTTTCCTCCATGATTCCTACACTCCTCTCAACTCTCTCCCTGATCTCTGGTCGAAGTGGAGAAGAAGGTGGGGGTTAATGGTGTATAAAAATTGGGTCAAGGCTTAAAAATATCATTTTTGACCACTACAGTGAAGGGGAGTCGACTCCCTAAACCCCATGGAGTCGACTCCATGGTACTGGATTTTTGCTCATGCCCAGAATTGTTTGTTTATGCCACCAACTGATCTTGTAACCTTATTTTGACTAACGAGAAGTGGGAATTGGGTTCCGGGCCAAACACGAAAGTTCTTGGAAATTGAAATAGCTTTCCAATGACATAAATTAGGTCCCATTATGATCTAAAATGAAAAAGTTATGATGTCTTGAGTGACTAAAGGTCGGTTTGTTGGGTAAGTTTAAAATGTGAGATTTTGCAAATTTCGACTCGGGTACTCTACATAACCCTTTCTAATTTAAAAGATGAATGTAATAACATCTCTAAAATAGTGTGAAAGTATTTCCTACATTCGGATACGGCTCAAGCACACTCTCGCGTCTCAGACATAAAATGTGGTACATTTACCCTACGGGTGTTACATGGTAGGTCAACAACATAGGCATTATCATTAATCCGCTTCAAAACCTTGTACAGGCCATATTTCTTCGCTTTTAACTTAGTGTAGGTTCCAACTGGAAACCTTTCTTTATGAAGGTATACCATGACATAATCACCTTCCTAAAAAACTTTCTTCCTCTTCTTCTTATCAGCTGCTTCTTTATATTTGGCGGTGGCTTCTTCTAAATGCTTTTTCACCTCTTCTTGGACAGACAAAAACCCCTTCTGCCATGTTTTTTGCTGCCACATTCTTTCCAGGCTGCTTGGGTAGGCTCACCAAATCCAGTGTAAGTTTGGGGGGTTGGCAATAGACAATGGTAAACGGAGACTTGCCAGTGGATCGGTTGACCATACTATTGTAAGCAAATTCCGCTTGGGCTAAAGCAAGGTCCCATTGTTTTAGTTTTGCTCCTGAAATGCAACGAATCATGTTACCCAAGGTTCGATTAACCACCTCCGTTTGCCCGTTCGACTGTGGATGGCTGGTACTACTGAAGTTAAGGGAAGTATCAAATCGTTTCCACAAAGTCCTCTAAAAGTGAGAGAGGACCTTTGTGTCCCTGTCTGACGTGATTGACTTAGGCACCCCATGTAGACGAACAACTTCTCTAAAAAACAAATTGGCCACATGTACTGCATCAGAAGTCTTATTGCATGCGATAAAATGAGCCATTTTGGAAAAACGGTCCACCACGACAAAAACGGAAACGTCTTCCTAGGGAGCATTAGGAATTGGTAAAGGCATCTAAAGACTAGTGTTCTGGGATTGGCCCTTTCTAGTTTGGCAGTTATGGCACCGCCGCACATGATTCTCCACGTTACACTTAAGTTTAGGCCAATAGTACCGTTCTGCTACGAGTTCACGGGTCTTGTCTCGCCCTAAATGTCCTCCTAAACCACCAGCACGTAATTCCCGAATAATTTGCTCCCTTAATGAACTCCTAGCTAGGAATGCAAAGTTGGTTCCCGTTAAAGAGAAACCCTTCTTGTATGTGCATACCACTCGCGGACTTGCCTTCATTACATTGGGCCCATATATTATGAAAATCTTCATCGGACTCATATAGCTCTTTCAGACAATCAAACCCTATAATTTCAGCCCTTAAAGTAATCAGATAAGATGCCCTCCTGCTTAGCGCGTCTGCTACTTTGTTCAACTGACCCGATTTGTGTTTTAAGGAGAATGTGAATCGCTACAAAAACGAAACCCAGCGGGCATGCATTCTATTGATAGTATTATGACTGTTGATGGTTTTAAGGGCCTGATGATCGGTGAAAATACCAAATTTTCGGTGTACTAAGTAATGCTCCCATGTTTTCAGTGCTTGTACGACTGCATAAAACTCTAGTTCTTATGTGGTCCACTTGCGGCGTGTGCCACTAAGCTTCTCACTATAAAAGGCTAATGGTTTCCATTCTTGACACATGACAGCCCCAATCCTATGATAGATACGTCGCACTCCACTTGAAAAAGTTTCTCAAAATCTGGTAAGGCCAGAACAGGGGCATTGGACAACTTCTCCTTGATCACTGCAAAACTGGTTTCAGCTTCTTCTCCCCATTGAAATTTACCCTTTTTCATGCATTCTGTAATTGGAGCTACAATGCTGCTAAAGTTGCGAAAAAACCTTCCGTAGAATGTAGTTAACCCGTGGAAGCTGCGTACTTCGGTTACGTTCTTTGGGGTTGGCCACTCCCTGATTACCCGAACCTTTTCTTCGTCAACCCGAATACCCTCTGCACTAACAACATAACCCAAGAACAATAGGCTGGAGGTCATGAAACTACATTTCTTCAGGTTTAAGTACAACTTACTTTTCTGTAGAATTGTCAAAACGGCCCTCAAATGTTGCAAGTGGTCTTTTTCTGTTTAGCTATATACCAGGATATCATCGAAGTAAACAACCACAAATCTTCCAATAAAAGGCTTTAGAACCTGATTCATTAATCTCATAAAAAGTGCTTGGTGCATTTGACAGGCCAAACGGCATCATGAGCCACTCGTACAGGCCCTCCTTTGTTTTAAAAGCTGTTTTCCATTCATCACCCGGTCTTATTCGAATCTGGTGATAGCCATTCTTTAGGTCAAGTTTGCTGAAGATTTTAGATCCAGTCAACATATCAAGCATGTCTTCGAGCCTAGGTATGGGGAACCTGTACTTGACGGTGATCCGGTTGATAGCTCAACTGTCCACACACATTCGCCAACTACCATATTTCTTCGGAACTAATAGAGCTGGAACAGCATAAGGGCTCTTACTTTCTTGAATCAGCCCTTTTTGTAAGAGGTCATCAACCTGCTCTTGCAAAATTTGGCTATCCTTAGGACTCATCTGGTAGTGTGGTAAGTTAGGTAAACTCGCGCCCGGGACAAAATCAATTTAATGCTGGATATCCCTCATAGGAGGGAGCATGTTGGGTAGTTCTTCTGGTACGAGTTCCTGATATTCCTCAAGCAATGTTTGCACCCCCTTAGGTACTTCGCATGAACCGCCCACTATATTTGCTTTGCCTACTATCGCCATTATTTGCGATGTTCCTTTTGCTTCTTCAAGGAACTGGTCATGGTTTACTAAAAGAACTGATTTCCCTTGAGTTTGAGGGGCAGTAGGGAACTCTTCCTTCATCGGCCCCAAAACAGTCTTTTGCCTGTTCTTGTAAAACATATATACATTTTCCCTTCCACGGTGAGTAGCGTCGACATCGAACTGCCACGGCCTTCCTAGTATCATATGGCATGCATCCATTTCGACCACATCGCATTTAACCTCATCGGTATAAGCCTTGCCGACTTAAAAAAAAAACAACACAGACTTTGATCACCCTGGTTTCAGACCCGGTTTTGATCCAGCCAATCTTGTAAGGGTGGGGATGTTTCTCTGTCTTCAATCCTAACTTTCGGACCATGGATGATGAAACAATATTCTCACTGCTACCACTATCAATAATAACATCACAAACCTTCCGGCTAACGGTGCTGCGGGTCCGGCATAGTAATAGTCCTCAGGAGATGAAGGTGAACTCCTCAGCATAGTCGGCGACTGATCTGCTCACCTGGTTTTAATCTTGGTACTGCTGATAAAGGGCCTGTTCGTAATCTGGTGGCAAGTAACGAGCCTTAAGCAACTTTCTCATCTTGACCCATGTAGTCACCGGATCTTTCCCTTGCCGCACACGAGACGTTTTTATTTGATCCCACCATGCGGATGCACCGCCTTTGAGCTTATAGGCCACCAACTTAACTTGCCTTTCTTTTGGGATTCTCATATAGTCAAAGAAACGTTCAACCTCTGTGATCCAATCTAGGAATTCTTCTATACGAAGATGACCTTGGAAACTGGGGAGGTCGATCTTCATACGAAAATCTCGGGAATCGTCTACCTCATAATCACAATACCTTCCTTGGTTATACCCAAACGCGTGAACACCGCGATCTTCTCTACCGCCGTTGTTTTTCGCATAGGCTGGTTGCCTATACGGTCAGTATGGGTTGCGATTGTAAACAGGGTGTCCACGATCACCGTCGTTGGGCATTCTGTTCTCCTCGCGGCGTAGTTCCATTGCTGTCAATCGAGCAAGCACCACCTGCACAGAAGTGTTTGAGGGGTTACCACCCTAGAACTCCATAAACTCGGCTCTCGAAAGAGTCTCTCCCTCACGATCATCGTCATTTGAGGGGTTGCCACCGTTGCGACGATTTGCCATTAGATTAAGACGAATCTGGGATCCAAAACTTACCTCTGATACCAATTGACGTAGCGGAAATCTGTGAAATGGAATATAAACTCTCAATATAGAGAAAACACTCAAAATTTTATTAAGGATGAACTGCCTAAACGATTACAAAGAGATTCTCTTATAAGAGATTACAAAATGTAAGAAAGGAAACAAATTCGAAACAATTCAAAAAAAACTGCCAAAAATAGGAAATTGCAGAAATTATGGGATTCTGCAGTGCTGATGTCAAGGATCGCGCGGGATTTGACAGAAGTTAAATCTGACTTTCCAAACTCAACTTATTGCGTTATTAAAACCTGCCTTAAATAGTAAATACGCGAATTCGGAGGCCTAAATTAAGGAATTTGGCCGAAAAACAACGTGCATCACCGCCAGAGACAGTGACTTGATTTCTTTGGGCTGTTCCGGGTCAAACTAGCCAGGCCCCATGCAATTCTGGTCTCGTCACTTTTTGGGCCAGGCGAGCTTACGACGATCCAGTGTGGCTAAATACAGGTCCACCACCTGTTCTACATCAAAAATGAGGATAATTTGAAACACTAAATTGAAATAAGTTAAGAGGTTAAGGGGTAAATTGAAATCTGGTGAAAAGCTAGAGGTTAAATAAGTAATTTACTCAAAATAATTTAATAAAGGATGATTATGAGGATAAAAATATGTAAGAGTCTCAAAAGCTGTTAAAAATCCACCATGACGTTATATGTAACGATTATTGATATTTATTATAAGGGACAAAATGCCAATCTTTTTTTTTTTATCTAATACTACTCTACTATATCAAATATCCATAAATTTTTTGAATTTCACAAGTAGGGGGTGTAAGACACAAAGAGTATTTGTGATAAGATAAAAATAAAAATAGGGATGCATTTATCATTACCTTAGTTAAATAACAGCCTATGTTTGGGAAAAATACTTTGACGCGCTTGAAATAGTGCAATCGTATACACCCAAGTGTAGGCGGTCAAGTTGTAATATAGACTTATGGAAGTCCGAGTGTTGAACCACAGGGAGGGGACTAAAGCTTTTGTAGATCACGTGTTTATAAAATAATTATTAATTGATTAAAATTGTTGTGAATTGCTTTGTGGAGAAATGTGTAAAACAAAACTTAAATTTATGAGAATTTTCTTGTATTTAAGGAAAGCGAAGGCTTTGGGGGTTTATTTGTTATTTATTGGGAACCATGGTTTATAAATCCAATTCGGCTAATTCATTCTCCTTATTGTGTTGCATATTGTACTTTTCATTTAGAAGTCTAGATGTTGGCGGTAAAAGATTTCGAGGAAATACAACCAATCCAACTTTACTAGGCTACCTTATGAGGGAAGACAAACACCACATTTAAGGAGAAAAATAAGCAATTATAGAGTTCTCAAATATAGGCACAAAGTATGTTTAAGTGTTGTAGGTGACAAGGGAAAATAAAACCTTACTTTACACTTAACCATAAGATGTGACCATATTTGAAATAAAACTCTATAATTTTATATAAAAAGCATAGCCATCCATTTATAATGGTGATTGTAAAATAATATATGCTTACTTGAAATACTTTGTTTGTATATAAATGATTTAACTAGTACTAATCATACATGGCATGAATAATCTATGTATCATTTATGTTCTAAACATGTCCATTAATCACCAAAGAACTCCATATACATGGCATAAGGAGGCAAAAGAGATTAAAATGGAGGTTCCATATTATTTATGGTGTTTTAAGCCATTAAATATTATGGACTATTATTAGTAGATGAGAAGCATAATTATTTAACAATACTAGGCACATAGCTTTTAAAGAATTGAAAACTTGACCATGTTTACCTTTTAAAACAAACTCACCCCCTAGCCTTGGCTAGGTGATTCACCCCTCCATAGATGAATACATGATAATAATGAAGAAGAATCAACAAAACACTTGTATTAATAGATATGGAATGAGTCTATTACAAGTGATTGAGAATATAAGAAGAAGAAGAATATTTCACTCTATTTTTCTCTCTTTATTACAAGAAGATTTCTCACTCTCCAATTCTCTTCCTTTCCTAAATGGAATGGGGTGGGGATGTATTTATAGTAGTTGTAATACACATCCAATGGTCTACATTCAATCCCACCAACCATGATCTAAGGGCTCACATTTATACAAGTGATGTAAGCCATGACATCATCAAATACTAGTCAAATACATGATGTAAGCGATGACATCATCAAATACTAGTCAAATACATGATGTAAGCAATGATATCATCAATACATGATGTAAGCAATGACATCATCAATACATGATGTAAGCAATGACATCATCAAATACTAGTCAAATACATGATGTAAGCAATGACATCATTAAATACTAGTCAAAAATTCTAATTTTAAAACAAAATAAAAAAATAAATTCTTCTAATTAAAACTACTTAAAATAATGCTTCCAAATTATTCCAATTGGTTAAAGCCCATGTAGCCTTATCCGCGTAATCCTTGCCATTCTTCTTTGATCCTTTGAATGATCCCTTTCAACGACAAAAAACGGCTTGCAATAATTTGTTAGCACATTAATTTGCTATGAACCAACAAGTCGTAATTTGAGATTTAATTAGTGTGTTTAGCCATATAAGAGCACTATAATGCTTAGAAAAGCGTATTCTCATATTCAATATAGTGCGCTTATCATACTTTCATGCCATAGCTTAGCTGGTTTGGAAATTTTTAGTAGTTCTAGGGTGACAGATTTGTCCTGTGCATGGGATATGATCTAAGGACACATGAGGCAAAGGGTTAAAGTAGCTTTCTACTATAATTATATTCAACAGAAAAATACCATATATTTTTATTCTAAAATAAGGATACGCTTTTTTCTTTACCTAAAATACTCGTCAACCATTTATTTTTTCTTTTTTCTTTTTTCTAAAAAATCTTTTGAACGCCACCACTATCCCCATTGCTGGAGCACCAACAACTATCATCAGGGTTCTAAGACCTGACCAAAATTCTATCACAAATACTGTAATTCTATTTTTACTGTAAAACATGGTCTAAATTTGAAAAAAAAAACCTAGGTTCAAACCCACATTTACAATAAAACATGATTAAAAAAGGACTATGTGCAAATCCACTTTTGCTGTAAAACATGGTCCAAACTTGAGAATAAACTAGGTGCAAATCCACTTTTGCCGCAAAAAATATCCAATTTTCAGAAATAATTAGGTACTAATCCACTTTTGCTGTAAAATAGGGTCCAATTTTGAGAAATAACTAAATGAAAATCTACTTTTTACAATAAAACAAGGTCTAAGTTTGAGAAAAACACTAAGTACAAATTTACTTTTGCAGTAAAACGGGATCAATAAAGATGTATGTGCAAATCCGCAAGTAATTAAATATGTAATTTTGTGTGCAATTTTTTTTTTCTTGTATAAAAATTTATGCCGGAGCTCTAATGACCACTACCAGAGCTACATGGACCTTGTTGGAGGTACATCAATGGTTGCTGGGGTTCCAGCAAAGGTCGTTGTGGCTTGTGAGAATTAGCAACCACGAATAGTAATAAAAAAATAAATATTATAGTAAGGGTATAATTAACTATTCTAAACAAAGAGTAAAAATTATTCTCGTTGCTAAAAAATATTGTGAACGAACTCCTTTATCTAGTATGGAATAAATTGGTGTCCTTTGGTTCAATATAATTAAGCAATAGATACTATAACCCATTTTCTCATTGTGATCATCTATGCATTGGTTAATAAATAGACTTTGATGGGGTTAAATACTAATTTTACCATTGGCCTACAAAGGTAATTCAACATTTTTTTACCTCCGGTAAAATCCCATTTTTACCCCCGGTAAAATCTCATTTTTACCTCCACTCAAATCCCACTCAACTCCACTCAAATTCCACTCAACTCCATTAACTTCCACTCAAATTAAACTAAGATCCACTAACCTTTATAAAATTACCTTTTAACCCGTCATCTTCATCAAATTTATATTTTTACCATTCTAGATTTTACCTATAAATACCTCCCCTCATTCATTCATTCAACACACAACAAAAACATTTCTTTCTTCTCTCTCAATATCCATCTATCTCTTCCAAGAGATATTAAGCCATTGGCAAATACAAGTCAATTTTCGAGGGTCTTATACTCTCTCTTTTCATACCCCAAAAAAATACCAACAACCCTTATACACACTCTCTCCTACACAATTTATTATTTCGTCTTCTTGAAATATTTATAATCTTAATTCTATACTTATAAATAGAATTAAGGAAATTATAGAGAGAGAGATTTGTAATCCTAATTCTATATTTATAAATAGAATTAAGGAAATTATAGAGAGAGATTGGTATTTGTAATCCTAATTCTATATTTATAAATAGAATTAAGGAAATTATAGAGAGAGATTGGTAGCTTGTATTATCATCCAAATTGATCGCCTTTGAGCTAATACAAAGCAAGCACACACAAAAGGAGGACGTACTACCGGAATAGCATAAGCGCTACCGGGGGAACCTAACTTAAAAAAAAACATCATGTGTTCATCATTGCGCCAAATTTATTTTTTATTTACCGATATTCGCTTATTGATTGATTAATTATCTACTTCTAGATTTTGACACCATCAGTTGGCGCCGTCTGTGGGAACGGTAAGCTCTCTAAAGGTCTCGTTCTTTAGAAATTACAAGTGAATTTTCGGTGAAAAACTCAGAATCCCGCTGGTATACGTAGCTCAATATTCTCGGGGGCATAACTTTCTGCTCAGAACTCCAAATTATGCGATTCTGGAGTCTATTTTGGAGAAAATTTCAAGATCTACAATTTTTCAGTTCAATCTGTTTTCAAATTTGGCCATCTCGGGGTTCAAAACTTCGATACAAATTTTCTAGAACAAAATCCCGCGGGCCTACGGTGACTCAATATTTTCAGACACCTAACTTTGTGCTCAAAACTCTAAATCATGCGATTCTGGAGTCCATTTTGGAGAAAATTTCAAGAACTACAACGTTCCAGTTCTAGCCGTTTTCAAATTCGGCTATCTCGGGATCCAAAATCGGGATACAAAGTTGTTACAACAAAAAATGCGAAAATCCTGCAGGCCTACGCTAGCTCAATATTTGCAGGCGCATAATCATTCAAAAATCCGGTTCCAAGCTCTACGACTTGCATCCAATGTCTAACGAGTTCTACACATTGATGTTTCGGGCTCAACGACTAGCATCCAAGATCTAGCTTCCTTGAACTAAGACTCGAGATCAACGTCTAGCCAGCCTTACACAATGCTGTTCTAAAACTCTAAGACTAATGATCGAAGTCTAGCTAGCTTTATATATTAATGTTCCAAGCTCCACGACTTGCATCCGACGTCTAACAAGTTTTACACATTGATGTTTCGAGCTCAACGACTAGCATCCGAGATCTAGCTTCCTTGAACTAAGACTCGAGATCAACGTCTAGCCAGCCTTACACAATGATGTTCTGAAACTCTAAGACTAATGATCAAAGTCTAGCTAGCTTTACACATTAATATTCCAAACTATTTATGATCGACGAGCTTCAAAAAAAATAAAATTATTACAATTGAAGTGGAACATCTCCGGAATGTTTTTACAAAACCCTCACTAGAGGTGCACATTATCTAGTCACTCAAAAAAGGTTGAAGAATCTGATGATCATCAGCACTAAAATTCAAAATAGTACTGAAATCAGAAGAAGAATAATCAGAAAAATCATGTCCTATATTCCTTAAAGCCGTCCAGTCAAGGCTCATTGGTTCAGCAAACTCCGCAACAAAATCAGCTTGAGAAAATTGGGATAAAAACCCGTCCGAGGCAGCCTGATGAAAGGCGTCCAACGTAGCTTGGTGATAGGCGCCCGAGGCAACCTTGTAATAGGACAGATTCAGAAATGACGGCAAATCCACTTTAGTCGAAAAAGGCCCATTTTCTGGAAGATTCGTGGTAGTCGAAAGAATATCCTGTACACCCTCTTCCGACATAAGAAGCCTTAAAAAATGTCCGAGAATAAGTTCCGAAAGATTCACGGCAGTCGGAATAACATCAGGCATATTATTTTCTGCCGACAAAGGGAACCTCGAGGAACCTCCACGAAAAACAAAGGAGCATAACGGGTTAACGCAGGAAGACCCCCCTTCTAACCGAGCCTCTAATGCCGTCACCCGTGCTTGTAACTCTTCCACCTTCTTTTCAAGAGAAGTAAGGAGAGTAGTACAGCTTCTAATGGGATTCTCGATCCTCGCCGTGGCTTCAAGAAGATATGAATTGAGAGCCTCAAGACGCTGGTTTTTGGGGACATCTTGTAAAAAAGATGCAACGTTTCTCACCCCGAAAACAGTGAAGATTGTGTGATAATCTTGACGATCAATCACATTTGAAAATATTTTAGCATATTCGCATGATAGAGGACATCTCTTGTGGCTATAAGCACAAGCCACACATGGAGGACCTGCAAAACGGTGAGTGTTTGACATTATTTTGGTTTACTTTGTAAAAGAAACTATTTTACAAAAGAGAAAAATGGCGTTGGAAGAGAGAAATGGCGGATGGTGATGGAAGAAATGAATTGGGTCTGAAGAAGATGTAGAGGGAGAGGAAGATGAAGAGGGAGAAGTGATAAGGGCACAGATTCCAAGTTCGGAAAATAAGAAAAAGTTGTCTGAAAAACCTCCGACAGGGAGGATCTCGAGAAAAAGAAAAAGAAAATAGGGTCGTGCAAAAAAAAAAGGTGCAAAATATATATATATATATATACATATATATACATATGAAGATAGTTGAAAAATGCCCGGATATAATCAAGCTATGTACGACCAAAAGTATAGCGAGCTTTACATATTAATGTTCCAAGCTCTACGACTTGCATCCAATGTCTAACGAGTTCTACACATTGATGTTTCGAGCTCAACGACTAGCATTCGAGATCTAGCTTCCTTGGACTACGACTCGAGATCAACGTCTAGCCAGCCTTACACAATGATGTTCTGAAGCTCTAAAAGCTCTACACATTGATGTTTTGAGCTCAATGACTAGCATCCGAGATCTAGCTTCCTTGAACTAAGACTCGAGATCAACGTCTAGCCAGCCTTACACAATGATGTTCTAAAACTCTAAGACTAATGATCAAAGTTTAGCTACCTTTACACATTAATGTTCCGAGCTCTACAAACTTATGGTCAATGGCTAACAAAGCCCTACACATCGGTTATTCAAGCTCTCCCCATGATTATCTTCCTCCACAACTACGTACTTTTACGCCTTAACTTTGAGCCGGACCATTTAACCGACAAAAATATTTATCCTTCACATTCAGCTTTCAGCATAAAAATAAAGGATAGGGGGCAATTGATGGGGTTAAATACTAATTTTACCATTGGCCTGCAAAGGTAATTCAACATTTGTTTACCTCCGGTAAAATCCCATTTTTACCCCCGGTAAAATCTCATTTTTACCTCCACTAAAATCCCACTCAACTCCACTCAAATTCCACTCAACTCCATTAACTTCCACTCAAATTAAACTAAGATCCACTAACCTTTATAAAATTATCTTTTAACCCATCATCTTCATCAAATTTACATTTTTACCATTCTAGATTTTACCTATAAATACCTCCCTTCATTCATTCATTTAACACACAACAAAAATATTTCTTTCTTCTCTCTCAATATCCATCTATCTCTTCCAAGAGATATTAAGCCATTGGCAAATACAAGTCAATTTTCGAGGGTCTTATACTCTCTCTTTTCATACCCCAAAAAAATACCAACAACCCTTATACACACTCTCTCCTACACAATTTATTATTTCGTCTTCTTGAAATATTTGTAATCCTAATTCTATACTTATAAATAGAATTAAGAAAATTATAGAAAGAGATTTGTAATCCTAATTCTATATTTATAAATAGAATTAAGGAAATTATAGAGAGAGATTGGTATTTGTAATCCTAATTCTATATTTATAAATAGAATTAAGGAAATTATAGAGAGAGATTGGTAGCTTGTATTATCATCCAAATTGATCGCCTTTGAGCTAATACAAAGCAAGCACACACAAAAGGAGGACGTACTACCGGAATAGCATAAGCGCTACCGGGGGAATCTACCTTAAAAAAAAATATCATGTGTTCATCATTGTGCCGCATTTATTTTTTATTTACCGATATTCGTTTATTGATGGGTTAATTATCTACTTCTAGTCAAAATCAGACTTTGTTTAAAGTCTATCCGCGACGAGCCTAGCACACTGACCAAAAGTCTTGAAGAACATCACTGCATGCCTAAATGTGTCCTTGTAAATGTACTCTTTGGAGAAAAAAATAAATGTACTCTTTGCTAGAAGGAAAATGGGTGTTAGTCCAGGCCCCTCAAAAAATTAACGTACTTACATTCAACCACTTGCCTAGAAGGAAAACATATACATAAATGACAAGAAACTAACAAATGAACATGCCACTTTGAAGCTTTCTGGTACTAGGTCAGTTAATAGCATAATATATAATAGAAACCGAATTCAATGCACACTAGTGTCCAGAAATCGGGTGCTCAAGTCAGTTGATATAAGAATAGGCATAACTGATTTTTGGAAAATGACACCCCAATCCAAAAGGCACACACAGAATCATTCATAGCAGCAACTTTAATCCTAGCTACATATGTCATTCACTCAAGGAAAAGCAAACCATCTACCGTATGCTAAAAACTCTTAAGGTGCTATTAGTCTGCTGAGTAGTTAACTGCAAGTTCCCAATAGTCAGCAATGCCAGCGTCAATACACACCTGTCGAGCCTCGGCTTCATTCTTGCACTCATATTCTGTGAAGTTAATGAAGCTTGGTTTTGCAGCACTCCCCTCCCAAAGCAAAACGCATTTATTGACCTCATTCTTCTTGTTTTCTTCTTTATCTTCCATATTTTGAGATTTTTTCACAGCAGCCCAATTTATATGCTTAAGCATAAGCCTCTTGAATTTATCAATGGACTTTTGTTTGCCACTGACAACCACGACACTAAAACCATCTTTCAAACCCACCATATATCCTGCCAGTAGGTACCCAATCGTGCGACAGTAAATCTCACGGCTGATCTCTTGGTGTGAAAGGTCGTTGATCCTGAACACTGAAACTATAGTCTCCTCATTCGGATCATCCAGAGGGAGAGCAGGTTGAACTGGATGAGCACGAGGAGTGTACATTTCAGCACACCCCATAACAATTTTGCAGAACTCGGCATGACTCAATATTACAGGTTTTGGGGCTGTCACCAACTCTTCAAATGTCATTGTGGCTGGAGCTTCTATTTCATCATCTGAGATTGAGCCAACACCATTTCCCACCTACATACATGGTCAAAAATACACTCAAAAATCATGTAATTTTCTGTACATATTTAGATTTGCAGCTAATTTGACTTCATGTAATTTTTGTAACAGATAAAGTGGCCAGTTGATTTTTATCTCTTCCTGTACATTTTAAACAAATCAAGAGTATCTACAATAGGTCAAAGAGTAACTGCAATGGATTCTAAAATTCTTGGTAGATGTATGATAAGTTGCCACAAAATTGATTGTGCGACAAAAGTATTTACCCATTGAATGAAAGTATCTACGAGTTTACAAAATTGTTGTTTTATTTTTTGTTTTGTACTTAGATTCGGATGAATGAGGAAGATCACTAGATTTCAAAAATATTAATTCCATCAACAGTGGAAAATTTAGGCCACACTTGCTAAAGGCGGTAAGGTGCACCTTCACTTAATTCTCTGAGATCCCTGCCATTATTTTTTTTCTGGACTTCTGCTCAACCCACCCCCACCCCCCAAAAAAAAAAACAGGAAAAATCAATTATTTCATTTCATATGCCTTATAACTTTACGTAACATGACTCAGCCTATGTCATCTTAAATCACAGCCCGTAACCACAAGGAAATTGTTATTGATGCGGAGTGCTTGAGAAAAATAAAGCTTATGTGGCCCTGTATCCCTCCCTAAACCCATGTAACAATATGTATTACTCCCTCCTCAAATTATGAGTCCCTATTAGACTTTGAACTCTTTTCAAGAGAGCGACTATTTTGAAAGCAACCAATGGTAACACTACAACCAAGTGGCACTTGTGGCATAGTTGTTAAAAGGTGAAAGGCACACGAAAAGTGTAAAGGTCCCAGAGCCTGGGCGCGCACAAGGTGAAGCGCACGCCTTATCGAGGCAAGGTGCACACTACCAAAGTATAAAAAATAATTTATAATGATAATTCAAAACAATTAGAGCAATTTCATGTCATCTGGAGCAAGAAAAGCAATCACATTTGAAGGACTATATTCTTTTGTGATAAGTAAGCTTAGTATAATATTCATGAATGTGATTTTTAGAATGCTAATTGTAGGTTTTCGCTGGTTTAACTGAACATATTTATAAAATAGATTGCAGTCTCTATACGAAATAAAGTATTATTAACAAGAATAGGTTAGCAAGGTAATAAAGATTCTCATACGGTAGAAAAAACAACAAGGGTAAATAGAAGCACAGAAATTCTGGAAGAAGGTAGACGAAGCGAAAGAAGAAAGAAAAAATTGCTTGAAGAGGAATTAGAAAAAGGAAAAAAAACTAAGGTAGAAGTGGTAGTAGATTAGTATAGTAGCAGTAGAAGAAAACAAAAGAAAATAAAACATGCGTACGTTCTCTTCCTAGTCATACGTTTAAAGGGTTTAGTCACCTAAAGTTAAAAAAGAATCCCAGTCTAAATAAACTGCTACTTCAATAAGGCAAAATTAAAAACAAGGAATCCCCATTAAAATAACCTAAATAACCTAGCTACTACCAAAAAAAAAAAAAAAAAAAGGAATCCTAATCTAAGTAAACTATTACTTCAATAAGGCGCACGCCTTGTAAGCCTAGCGCGCGCTTAAGCGTCAAAAGCGCACACTTCTTTGAAGTCGACTCACTAGGCCCCTTAAGGCGCAAGACCTGCGCTTTGCCGCACCTAGGCTCGTCCAAGCACGATTTTAACAAGTATGGCTTGCAGAATGCTAGGATACTCGTTGATGGTTGGCTTGGTTCTCAACATGGTTACGCTGTCCAGAGGATTACAGGCAAAAGGATCTCCGAACCCCACCCCCAATCCCAAAAAATAAAAATATCTTTGTTACTTGCATAGTAGCAAGGATTTGCATCGTTACAAGAAAATTGTCAAAGGGGCCAACTTAGTTAGTAGGTTCACACGATCACACGGACATAGACACAACAACAAGGAACGGACATATATACAACAACAAATAATCGAAGATGGGACATAGATACAACAACACAAATAATCGAAGATGGGACATAGATTATACAACAACAAATAATCGAAGATAGATGTATAGATAGAAAGGTACGTAAGTGCAATTAATAATCAGTTTACACAAATCATCGGCAGATTTGTCATGCAATTACTTGCATTCATACATACAAATCGCCACATTGGTCATGCAATTACAGATATACATAAATATATAGAAGCAATCGCAATGGAAGTATATAAACATTCTATATACATAGATAGATACGATAGAAAGAGATTCGATCAAAACTCACCATGTCAATGAAAGTAGTCATATTCCGAAACCCTAACCCTTTTTTCTCTCCCTTTCCCTCTCTCTAGCTTAATTTGTCTTGTTTTTCTTTTAATTAATTAACGAGTCTCTCAAAACCCTACGCTTTTAAAGGAGTTGAAATTTATTTACCTTAAGTAGGGTTAATAACACCCTCATTTTGACTAGGGGTGTGGTCAGAAATCCGAAAATCGAACGAACGAACTGAACCGATCTGTTGCAATTCGAAATTTTCCGAACCGAAAAAAAAAATCGAAACCGAAATCGATTGATTTGGGTTGGGGATTCGGGGTCCCCGAATTGGACCGAAAAAACCGAATCTTTAAAAAAAAATATTTGGTAACTTAATGTAATTACTTAAGTTGTCTTACAATACGTTGGAAAAAAAATAAAACTTTCTTACAACATTTACATTATATAAATGACCCAACCCTATGGATTATTTACATTTATAAATAATTACTTAAGCTAATTATTAAAATAAATACATTATATAATTTTTTTGTAGCGCCTTTTGCGTGAATTTATATTTTTAGTACAATTTTGAACTAAAGTTTTAACAATACAAACAAAAACCGAATGAGACCGAACCGGACCGAAACCGAATAATTTGGGGAGGGTTTGGGTCTCATAGATACGAAAACCGAAACTGAACCGAACCGAAACCGAACTATAAAATTTGGGAAGGGTTTGAGGTACCTTAGTTTTTACCCCGACCGAAACTGAAAACACCCGTAGTTTTGACCATAGTAAGATTCAACTTTTTATTTAAGCGGTTCAAAAAGGACTACTAAATAAATAACCAAACAATATTAAACAAAAAAAAGAAAAACCACAATTCCTCCGACCAAATCAACAAAGATATCACAGAATGACAGATCATTTAAGTACGTGGTTAATTTTTTTCTTTTTGGGGATTTCTTAAGTTAATTGTGTAAGTAACACAAAAACATTGTTATTCATCAATATGATGAAAACAAAAGGAGCCATTTTGACTGATTGGCTCAAAAAGACATTAGTCACCTATTGTAAACCTCAAGAAGACATTAGTCACCTATTGTAAACAAGGACCAGGTTGATTCCTCCCACCCCATTCCCGCCCCCATTGAATGCATTGATAATTTAGAACAAAACTTATTTTTTGTCATAAGTTTTATTAGGTTGACTTTGTTCAGAAAGAGAATAATGCCAAAAGGTTAGTGAACAGTTAATTTCGGACATAGTATGACTCCTAATTTAAGACTAAAGGAGTAAACAATTGTTTGATCAAATCCACTTAATAACAATAAATCCATTTTTATGGGAACAAACAATAAGAAGGAAGACAAACATAATCAAAGAAATTAATCTAGAAAAGTCAGTTGAGGAGTCGATACAAAATAAAAATTAATTGACTACTAAATAATCGTTTATGTGTAACTAAGAATACTTGACATGAAAAGCAGAGCTAGCTTGGTTGGAAGAATTGGAGGGCTTTTTATTTGGGTTTAATATTGTTTAGTTATTTATTTAGTAGTCCATTTTAGAGCCTTAAAAGAAAAGTTGAGGAGTCTAAATTTGTTAAAGCTACCTTAACATGACCTTTTTGTCTTACCGGTTAGAGCATCCACGTGAGCACACCACATCTGCCAAGACTAAATTTACCCTTAAAAGCCTCCGTCATTTAAAAAGCCTTAAAAGCCCAATTAATTAGGCCCAGTTTTATAATGGGGTGTTCTTGATTTCGGCCCGAATAGAAATTAAGGTACCCTAAATTCAAAACAAACGTAAAAATTTGGTTTTGGCTCGGTTTAGTTTCGATTTTTAAATCTTCTCAAACCAAATTTTTTGGTTTAGTTTCGGTTAGGTTTTAGTCAATTTTGACATATGTTTTTTATTTCCTAAATGATAACAATGAAATCATAATAGCAATGTAAGATTAGTTTCGATTCTAATTAAAGTCGTGGTTTTCTTGAAAAAAGGAGTAATTGTATAGAAACCATGTTCTCTATTTAGTTACTATTTTATTTGTGCATTTACAAAAATAAACATATTAAATAAAATGATGAATTATCTTACCATCATGTATATGATAAAAAAAAAATTTAACATCATATAGTTAATTCAATAATAAGGGCATGCATTAATGTATTTTTTTTAAGATCATAACATGTAATTAATAAATAACATATTCTTATAAAAGTTCATCTTTTTTGTATTATATTATGCTGAACGTGCGCCCTAAGAATATATATTAACATATTTCATGTTCTCATACATAATTCAGTTCAAATCGGTTCGGTTTTGGACTAGCTAGCCCTAAACATGAGTCAAACTATTCGGTTTTGGTTCAATTTCTTAGTTTTCAATTTTGGTTTTTATTTTGGGTTCGGGATTTTCGGATTGGCCTTAAAACCCCTAGTTGTAGAGGCCTACTTTCAATTTACCTTTTTTCTTTTAAATCTCAATTTACGTCTTTAATATTTTCTGTTTTTCATTTTTCATTTTTTTACAATTCACTTGTTTTAATTTTTATCTTCTGTTATATTTTGAGTCTTTAATGTAGACGAAAGTTATATTTGTATCTTCACATGTTCGCATTTCGGGTTATATTTATATATTGACCATTAAACCTCCGGTCAATTGTATAACTTTCGTTGATTTTTATTTTATTTAGACATAATATAAAACACATACACTTATTTCATTTGTTGAATTGCGCCAAATTTAGTGAGTATTTAAAAAGGTTAAAATTGCAATACGAAGTTGAAGGTCATGATTGGCAACTATGGACAAAAGCCGTACTTCCATCAATCCTGGTAATTAGTAAAAATGACTTTGATTTGACTCAAATTTCTCACTCATCTTTAAATTTCAATTTTTAATAAAAATATTCTTAAAGTTTTTAATTTCAGTTGAAATATCCTTAAAATTTTTTATTTTGGTTGAAACATTCTTAAAGTTTATAATTTCAATTGAAGCGCTCATCCAAAAATGCCCTTTAAAAAAGTGGCTCGTGACAATCATACATTTTTTCCATCCATAGTTTTAATGGAGCATCTATGTTTTTAACGGAGCATCCAATTTTAAATAAGTAAGGAAAAATTAAAAACTTCAAGAATGTTTCAACTAAAAATTGAACTTTAGGGTGAGTAAGGGATTCAAGTCAAAGTTTTAAAGTCATTTTTTCTAATTAGCCCATCAATCCCTACCCTACCCTCTTGACCATTGGTGCAGCTTAATAGCATCCAAATTATAAACATATATACAAACCAAAACTAATTGCTACCCACGAATACTTTTTTAATTCTTGCATTCTCCATTTTCTTTCGATTCATTCTTTCGAATAGCCCAGAGATTACCTGCCTTGCCCTCAAACAAATTCCATGATCAAACAAATGAAAAATTAAGAGTGCAACTAACATTCTACAATTTTCACCTTTACCTTGTTAATATATACATAAAAATCGCGCCAATTTAAAATTAAAAAGGAAAAAAGGTCAACTCACCATTACATTCCCACATGTCCAAACACCTTCTTCCAAGGTTCTAGTTCGTTCAAGATTGTCTTCAATACGTCATTATTAAGACAAAATATTAATTTTCCACATTTCCAAAACTTTACGCACACACAAATTCTTGTTGGATCCAAAAAACTCATAAAAAAACAATACATGCATTGCGTGTACATGATAACCTAGAATTTTGTATGTATCTATCTAGAGAGAGAGATATAGCAAGGGCAGATCTAACCTCGAGACGAACATGGCTTTAACGCAACCCAATTTAAAATAAAAAATATATATTTAAAACATACTCGTCGAGATCTATAAAATAAGATCCATTGTGACTATTTTTTGAAATTTTTTATGAGATTTTTAGTTGGTTGAAAAAAACTCAAAAAAACCCAAATCCACTTTTTAACATACTTCTAAATTCTACCGAACATCATATTTTAAAAACTCAACTTAAAAACTCAGCTCAAAACACCAACCAACACTACAACAAGTTAGCTAATTAATGACAAAATTTTAGTGAAAAAATTGTATTTGTCATTAGAAATAAGCTATTTATGACAAATTTTCGTATTTGTCAATTAATATACCACAGCCTTGCCATTCGTGACCAACCAAAAAACTTGGTCACCAAATTATACAAAAATATATACTCCTCCTAATTACTGTAGAATAAAATTGTGGGGACCCCTTTTTGGTGACAAAACTAAATTGATTTTGTCACAAAGTTTGGGGTTTATTAGGTAGCGAAATCCTAATTAATCAAAAAAAATAAAAAATTACACTATGTAGTGTGTATCCATCGTAACGCACAGGAGAAATCAAAACCCACACAACTTAAAATACGCATTCAATCAAATCGCTTCTTCTCCGCTTCAAGATCTGATTCTCGCAATCAAATTGCTTAGTTTCTTCTCAACTTCAATAAAATCAGAATCGCAATGCCCTAATCTGAAGTTTCCTTCGCTTCTTCGTCGAATCACAATGCCCTAGTTTGATTTTCTTCATCGTTTCATTCATACTCGAATCAAATTCGCCTCAATCGCAATTGCTATCGATATTTTCTCAATTAATCTAAATCGCAATCGATTTTCAGTAGTGTATTCATCTTAATCTCAAAATCTGCTCAAGTATAAGGTATTCATCTAAATCGCAAAATCTGCTCAATCGAACTATTGTAATGCCTTTTGTTCTATATTGAATGAAGATTTTCTTCAATTTATGTTTTGTTTCCAGTTGCTTGAGGTGAACTTCTTGTTCAATTGCTTGAGGTGGACTTGTTGTTCAATCACACAGCAGTCAAAAAATTCCAGACTACACAGTGAAGCCAAAAACCAATTCGATTACCTTCTTCATTCAATCAGTTAGTTTTTTGAACTCTTCTATAAAATATACAAATTTATATATTGTTTAAACGAAAAATGATGAGATAAAAAAGTTAAAATTGTGATAAACAAGATCATAAAATGCAAGATTGTTTAACTTGCCCAAGATTATACCTGTGGTTTGAAAGATTCTGCCATATATGAGTTTTGCTTTGTGCATGGGATGCTGATGAAAACTTGTTCTGTAGAGTCGTAGAGACAAGAGAAGAGGACACATTAAGGTTGAATATAAGTATGAACAAGAACAACTATTGAAGAAGAAGTCTGTTATTGCCTTTTGCTTGAAGGTAATTGCATTTACAAACAGTTTCAAGGTGGCGCTGAACAAATAACTATATATTATTGGGATGGTCTTTATTTATTTTTATTTTTGCAGACTGTTTCAAAAGTGCTGGGGTTGAACAAATAACTGTATACTATTGGTATGGTGCTTGTATTCTTTTTATCTCTTTTATTTTTCTTTTTGCTCCTTTTTTCACTACTTTTTCAGCATCTTTTAGCCAACCCCCTTTGAATTATTGTCAAACAAACTAACTGATTCCTTTTCCTAAAGTTTTATATAGATATAATACACATACAATTGGCCACTCTCTTTTGCTGTAGTGAGGTAGTTAGGGCGCTTTGCACATTCTTAGTTAAGTCCTGCTCTGTCCAGCACACTTATCATATTGTGTCCGGCTTGCTTATTCGGCACCTAAAAACCAGCCTAAAGCATGACTTTTCCTATCAAGACGATATGTGAATCACATTAAATTCATGGGCGGACCCATGAATAGAGGAGTGGGTTGAAGGCCTAAAGTGGACCGATCAAGCCATACTAATTTTGATTTCTAATATGTAACTTACACAGTATTCAACTGTTGAAAAAAAATTCAAAATACTAGAATTACAAATATCTGCACTTGTTTATTAAGGTTATTATTATTATTATTATTATTTAGGATATTTTGTATTTAAGGAAAGTGTTATTCAACCATCTAATATTTGCTCAGTTTATATATATTGAGGTGGAAGGTAACTTAAAGTTAGCTCTCGGAGTACTTTTCTGTTCAATGAGACTAAGCAAATGCTTCATTTATTGTTAGATCTGCTATATTGGTTATGTTTAAGAAATAAAAAAAATTAGACTCTTAATTTGTCTACAAAAGGAAAATTATATTTTATTTTATTTTTGCAAAATAAATTATTTTCTCAACATTGTAGAGCCACCACTTGCAACCCAAAAAATAGCATATCATTTAAACTTGGATCCTTTACTAAATTCTTGTTTAATCACTTTGATCTTACTAGCTCTGAAGTTGGACCAGGAGATTCTTTACGATATTTGGCAAGGAGATTGAGCTGCTATTCTCAGGTATCTCTTCTCATTCCTTGTGTGCTCTAGCTAAAGACTAGAAGATGGATAGGAGTTGGATGCAAGAGCCTAATAGATTCTCTTTAAAGTACGTGATGGGAGTTAGATCATTCATTAAATTTGCCAAAGAGCATATGGGTTCAGATAATAATATTCGGTGTCCTTGTCGAGATTGCTTAAACATTGATGTTAGAAATATTGACGATGTCGAGGATCATTTATTTTTAAATGGGGTCTCAACTAGCTACACAAATTGGATGTATCATGGGGAAAGTTATGGTACTACTCAAGATCATGTTAATGATCACGATACTGATGGTGATGAGGGAATGCAAGAAAATGAAGATGAAGAAAGTGATGAAATGCAAGAAATTTTAGATGATGTATGTAAGGGAACTTTTGTAGATAGCTTTTTAACGGAAGACTTTAATGGCAATACTTCTGAAAATGATGCCAAAGAGGAAGCGGGAAAATTTGATAAATTATTGAGGGAGGCAGAGCGCGAATTGTATCCGAATTGCACAAAGTTTTCAACATTATCTTTTATCGTGAAATTACTGCACTTGAAAGTTATCAACCATTGGAGCAATACTTCATTTAATATGTTGCTCGACCTATTGAAGGAAGCATTTCCCGATGGTGAGACACTTCCCAAGTCACATTATGAGGCTAGAAAAATGTTGCGAGACCTAGGACTCGGATATACTTTGATTCATGCATGTAAAAATGATTGTGCACTATTCTGGAAGGAGTACCAAGAGAGACAAGATTGTCCAATATGTGGAGAGTCCAGATGGAAAGTTAATGATGAAAAGGGTAAGCGCATTCCTCATAAGATCCTTCGTTACTTTCCCCTGAAACTGAGGCTCCAAAGATTGTTCATGTCAAGGAAAACCGTAGAGGATATGAGGTGGCACAAAGAAAAGCGTGCCGATGATGACAACATGTTGAGACATCCGACTGACTCTGAAGCATGGAAGGAATTTGACAAGGAGCATGAATGGTTTTCTTATGATTCTCGTAACGTAAGGCTTGGGCTAGCAAGTGATGGTTTTAATCCCTTTGGCAACATGCACAACTTGTATAGCATGTGGCCAGTCATACTTATGCCATACAACTTGCCGCCTTGGAAATGTATGAAAGAGCCTTTTTTCATGATGTCATTACTTATTCCTGGACCTCAAGCACCTGGTAAGGACATAGACGTGTATTTACAGCCCTTGATTGATGAACTAAGAGAATTATGGGAAGTTGGTGTGAAGACGTATGATGCATTCTCCAAACAGCCTTTTCGGATGCATGCAGCAGTTTTATGGACTATAAATGACTTTCCCGCATATGCTAATTTGTCTGGGTGGAGTACGAAAGGATATATGGCATGTCCTACTTGTAACAAGCAAACTTTTCACATAAGTTGAGAAGTAAGATTTGTTATATTGGCCATCGTAGGTATTTGGATCAACATCATAAATGGTGAAAAAGTAAATTGTTTAATGGTTTACGGGAGGACCGATCAAAGCCAATAGAGTTAGCTGGGGATGGTATTTTAATACAGTTGAATTGCATCAAAGATTTAAAACCTGGTAAGTGCTTTGAGAATAGAAAGAGAAAGCGTACCCCTGAAGAGTTGAATTGGACAAAAAGAGCATTTTCTTTGATTTACCATATTGGCGAACATTGAAGTTGCGACACAACCTAGATGTAATGCATATTGAGAAGAATATATGTGACAGTTTGGTAGGAACATTATTGGATATTGAAGGGAAAACAAAGGACACATATAAAGCAAGACTGGATTTAAAGGACATGGGAATAAGGAATGAACTACATTTAAAGCCTTGTGGTGATAAATATATAATGCCGCCCGCATGTTACACATTGTCTAAATCAGAAAAGCAAGGATTTTATGAATTCTTAAAATCTGTGAAGTTTCCAGATGGGTATGCTTCTAATATCACAAGGTGTGTGAATGTTGGTGATGGAAAAGTGTTAAGGCTAAAAAGTCATGATTGTCATGTCCTTTTACAAAGGTTACTCCCTATTGGTATTCGTGGATATTTGCCTAAAGATTTGTATACCACATTAGTTGAATGGGGCAAGTTTTTCAAAGACTTGTCAATTCGGATGGAAATCCCTTGATGACTCCTGATGAAATAGTAGACCACGTACTTGGCACTACATCTAGTTATATTAGAGGACTTGGCCATGGCCCAAAGCCAAAGACTTCTCGATATTTGCAACAGAGGGTTGAGAATCAATCATTGATGACTCGGATAGAGGCTCTAGAGGCAGCTCGTGCAGCGGAGGCAGAGGCACATCGTGTAGAAAAAGAAGCAATGCTGGCTCGTGAAGCCAAATTTGATAAGCTTTTTGATATGTTGTCAGCATCAGGTCTTCTTCCTCCAAATATTTTTACATCAAGTAAGATTTATAACAGTTATATGCGTATATTTCTAAGTTGATTTATTGGAGGGTTCTTTTTTACCATTATTTATTGTTGATTCTATAATGCAGGTAGTTGAAAAAAGATGGACATACATGTTGAGTGGAGTTTTGTGGGAGCGTGTAGGGTGGATTTTTGTTGATTGCTGATGATTGGAATTGGATATTGATTGTTGGTATTTTGGTTAGATACTGGATTATTAGTTGATTGTTTTTGGATATTGATTGTTGGTATTTTGCTTAGATGTTGGATTATAGACTTAGTACACTTTATGCTTGCTAATTTTTGGTTTTAATTGGGTAACAATTGATGGTGTATTGATTGTAATTGGATAACAATTGCTGGTTTATTTTCGTTAATTGTGGTGCACAATAATAACAGGGAATATTGCTCTATAATAACAGGGATAAGAGAAATACAGCATTAATGACAAAATATTAGCAGCTAATAGTGGCAAAATATTTTGGCATAAATGCATACTCATTCGTGACCAAATTCATTTTTGTCATGTACTATGGGGATTTTGTGACAAAATTCGTTAATAGGTGACAAAAATGTTAAACAATTAGTTACAAATTTTGTGCCACAAAATGCTTACTTATTTGTGACAAAATTCATTTTTTGTCACCTAATCTAGTGATTATGTGACAAACCATTTTTTTCTCACACAGAACATTTAGTGACGTAGAATAGGTGACGACGGTGTGACAAAAAAAAATTGTCAATAAAGGTATTTTGTGACGAAAAGTGTAATTTAGGTGACAACTTTTTTTGTCACTATAAGGTTGTTTTGTTGTAGTGCAAACAGGCTCTTAACATTCAAAAACAAGCGCAATGAGCATTGGTGTGATGTAGGGAAAAGCGTGGGTGTTTTGAAAAAGAAATGGCTGTGGAACACTAGCAAACCTCCTAAATGAATTTTCTAAAGGACCTTTGTAAGCCAAGGAGAGCTACGGTTCTTAAGAGAGTTTGAAAAAATCCTAGTGTTGAAAATAACTTTTGATGTAAGACAAGAGGCTTTTAAAAGACTTCTAATGGAAGCCAATAGTCCCCTCACCTCCAAAACACAATCAGTTAGCCGCACCTCTGCACGATTCCTAAGAAAACAGGGTCCAGTGGGCGGGATCTTCGATAAAGCAGTAACAGCAGAGTTTTTTTTTTTTAGCACCACTTGATTTTTTCCCTGTTGTAGCACCTTCTTTATTGATAGGTGTGGGCGGCCGAGCAAAGGGGATGGGGGCTTGAACTCGCATTGCCCGTGTGGTCCGTTTGGAGCTATATGACGATAATGAGGTCTAGAATTTGGATTTTTTGGCTCCATCGTTAAAGTAGGTGGTAGATATTTGTTCAAGTCTCCGCATGGAATTTCAAACCTCATCCAAGCCCTAAACTATGTCATCAGACCTACAGAAAACCTCTCGGGTAATGTTTATCCTTCATAACCAACTCCCCAAAACTGAATGTGAAAGATTGGGGGCAATTAATAACGTAAGATAGAAAATTACCCCCATTAAATGACTATACATACACATGGAAACATGTGAATTAAGGCACGTGGCCGCCCATGTGAATAAGCATTATGACATGACAAGAAGTCCAAACCAAGTATAATATTGGAGCTCTAGCAGAACCAGACCTCATTTGATGGTTATGTGAATCCTACTTAAGAAAAAGAGTACTCCTCCTTGGACCTGGCCCTTTCAGACCTTTAGTTCAAAGCTAAGGCAGCCCTGACCAATTAAGCCTGTGTTAGATTAGGTAGAAAAAGCATGGGCAACTAAAGAAAGGTACAAGTAAAAAAAGCATTTACTTCTTCATAACGACCAAGGTTTGGCATTGAATACAAGTGATCAACTTAAAACAAAAGAGATTTACACTTAGAATATCTTTTACCTTATATCAATAGGTCTGTTAAGTGCACTAGAACTTACAGTTTTGGTTGTTGTTAGATAAATAGTGTATTGAGATACCTTATATATCAATAATAATAGTTAGACTAGCTGAGAGTTACAATACTTTGTAATCAAGCTATGTTTTACAACTATCATTTTTTATAAAGGATTTTTGAGCTTTAAGCTCAATCACAGAGGTTGAGTAGGCCCTTTCACAAGGGTTGAACCTCTTTTATACTTCTGTTTGTTTGTCCATGTATATCTCAACCATTTTACGTTACTGTTGAAACATACATAGGGAGCTCATCACTAATCAACATAATCAACACTAGGTAAGTGGTTAATCATTTGTTCTATATTTTTACACCAATGGCAATGATTTTCAACTTTGATTTGTCAATTGAATTTATTTGGTGGTTATCTTATAACCTAATGCCAGTTTTATTGGTTTATATAGGAAAAATAAAATAAATTAATTATTTGAGTTCAAAGTTTACTATAAAATGTTAGTATTTATTTTAATAAGTTTTCTAATGCTTCGTTTTATTTCTCGAGTTATAACTTGAAAAATATTTCGTCTTAATTAATATATCAAATAAATAAATATATAATTAGGATTGAGCTAATTTTTAGATTAACAAAACATAAGAAAACATATCTATAGTTATATAAAAAAATGAATAGGGATGATATCTGAATCTAAGGATTTCGATAGGATACAAATAAGAATAGTTGTCTGACGTTTTAAAAACCTTTATGAGGTTTAGGCCTCCGGACCCTGGTTAATAATGGTGCTATATAGGACAGAAGGTATAATTAGATGGAATTAATTTATATATCAAAAACATATCTTGTTTTCAAACCTTATTTAGAAAAAAAAAATTGAATGTGGAATTCGTTAAGTTAACAAACTAATATGTTAATAATACAATGAATTTATCACCATAAATAAAACTCCACATTTATAATATAATGTATCCATATAACATAGTGAATGTCTATATAATCCAAATCTTCCAATAGGGGTCCCAATCTTAATTAAAAGACATTTCATTGTATACAACGATTATATATTAAACCAAATAGAAGTTTAACTATACAAAGTGTCCGAATACGTATAGTACATAAAAGGACGACTATGAGCATATATGGTCTAAAGGTGTTTAATCATGTACTCGCGCCACCCCAAGAAAGCACCTACAAAACTGTTTGGAAAATGGAAGTGACCCAAATACGGGTTCAATGAGAACTATAGAAATTTGTATAGTAAAGTACATAATGTATAACATATGCAATGTGCAGTATAGAACATAGTTTGAATTACATATATACTTGTATCATTACTATATATATGTATATATGGACCATATGAGTATATAAGTAATGCTATAATAATAATAATGTATATCATACGAAAAACATACGCACTATTTTATAACTAGCAGTCTCAGCCCACATCCGAAATCTAGGATTTATATATTGTGCACAGCGATCGCGATCTAAGGCCCCAAAGCTAGGGTATGCATCCCCCACGACTAGTGTCCCCCCCCCCCCACCCCACAGACCACCTGGATGTGTAGATTATGCCGCCCCGCAAGGTCCTCCTGCTAGACCATGGAGTATGTTACTACCATTGCATGGCCCATCTACTCGGACCAGGGTATGTAGCCACACTAGCTAAATCCCCTATGTACCATTAGTGCCTAAATATCGAAATATCATTGAATGTTATACCATACGAATTATCCAACTTTAATCGTTTATGGAGGTTTCAAACTACTAATTATCCAAACCATATGGTAATTAAGCTACCTAATAGTCACACAAAGTACTATAATCTTAAATTATAGAGACAAGAAAGTATCAACCGATTTATACTTTTATAACAAATATGTCTATCTGATAAACACTTAGACCGTACAAGTATCACACTATATATATATATATATGTCATCATATAGTCATATTAGTGTTGTACTTAAGTGATGAGCCTAAGGATAGCACTGGAGCTGGATCATGGAGTGAAGGCTGTGCAGATCCCATCTGGATTCCAACTGGCCCAATCACTCGAGCTTGAGCCAAGAAGATCAAGGAGGCACTTATGACCATGGTCCAAGAGATGATGAACAAACCTGAAGTATGGAGGAGCATTGAAGGAGATCGGGCTCAAGAATGGAAGACATTGCTTAAAGGCCCAATTGAAGATGTTCAAAATAGCAGCCCAAGAGATTAAAAACATGTATTAGATAAATGGGCTGGGCTAGGCTTTGTTTATTTTAAGTTTAATTTATGTTTAGCTTTGCTTGGGGCCCAAATTATGTGGAAAACCTATTAATTTCGTTTTTGTTTATTTTCCTAGACCTAGTAGGTTTAATTACTCCTATTTAAAGGAGCTAACGTTATTATTTTAAGGAGCTTTTGATTAATTAAATTTTCGAGTGATTTTCACCTCTTGCATTCTAAGAACGTTTTGAACAGCTAGAATTAGGGTTCTTGTTGTTCTTCGACTTAGCAATCAATTAATCCATCGTTTGATTATTTGTCTTCGACTATACCAAGGTTCTTTCTCGTTTTCGGGATTGGGTTGAGGTTCCACATCCATTAACTTTGCGTGATTCCAAGGTTCTTGCGTCTTTATATGTTAAGCGTTGCGGATCTATCTTGTTTGGATATAATACGATCGTGGTTCGTATCAGTTCGTATTAGAGCGAACTTTCTATCCAGGTTTTATCTTTCGTTTGTTTCTGTTTTGTTCAATTCGTAAAACTGCTTTATTCGTATCTTCTTAAAATTAGGGTTGTTATTTTCGATTGTGAAAAAAAAAATTTGATTCTGATCTTGCTTAGTAATTCTGAATCTGTTCTTGTTGCTTTATTGCGAATCTGCTTCGTTTATTTCATCTGTGTTGATTAAAGTCAAAATCTTTGACTTCGTTTTTGAACCTTAGTTGCAAATCTGTCTTTCAGAACATGTTTGATACGCAAATTAATTTTTATTGCTTCTGCCTAGGGTTATTTGGATTTCGATTACCGCATAAAAACCCTAGTTTCTTAATTGCGAATTCGATTTGTTGTTTGCGACAATCTCTAGTTGTGCTAAAAAAACCTTAGACTTGTGAATTCCTTGTTTCTTGTTGCTGGGTTAATTTGATATTGTGGCTGTTAATAGTCGTGGCTATTGATATTGCAAAAATTGATATTGTGTCTGCATAAAAGCTACGATTGCGATTATTTTGCTCGAGTTTTGAATTGCGCATTTTATTGTGCTGAAGTTTCGAATTCTGGAAATTTCGACTACACCAGATTAAAGTAGAAGTCGAGACACCTAGAAAAAAAAATACAAAAATTTTCGAAATTCGCAACTATTTCTTTTTGGATTTGGGTTCTATAGGGTCCAAGGATTCCAAAAATCTTATTTTCACGAGACTGAATTTTTGCTCATTTTTCTCGACTTTTCGCTTCGTATCGTGTCCATAATTCATTGGGATTCCTGTTTCTTGAATTCTTGGTGAAAAACATACTTGTCCTAGCATACAATTGATCTGTTTGGATTGTGATTGGTCTGTTTGGGAACCAAGACGAAGGTTCTGGCTTTTCAATTTGTTTGAAAGTTCCAAAAGGTGAAAATTGAGAGGTATATCATTACTTTTGAGAGCTAAACACGAGCGATAAAATCAGAGTGACATATTCTGAGTGAAACACGTAAGGGAGTGTAGTGAGAAAATTTTTATTTTTTTATATTGTGTTAATCTCTATTTTGCAGCAATATGTCAAATTCCGATCCTAAGTTGTTCCAAGAAGCTATGACGAGTACCTTACAAAATATGATGAGAGAGGAATTGGGTGGCTTTAGAGAGCAAGTAGATGAGATCAGTGACGAATTAAAATGAATGCGGGTGAAAATGAATAGAGTTAGTGAATAGAGTTGAGAGCATTCAAAATGAACAATCTGGCAAATCACGTAGTGCCCAAAGAACTGGGAGAATGCAGCCTAGAAAAAGGAAGGCTGAGAATGATCCTGATAACTATTACCGAGATAGTTTTGATGACGGGGATAGTGACATTGATTCGGTAACCGCTAATCGACGGAATGGTAGGCGATTTGGTAGAGGAACCAATCGGGAGGACGAAAACATGAATGGGATCAAAATGAAGATTCCTTCATTCCAAGGGAAGAATGACCCCGAGGCCTATCTTGAGTGGGTCAAGAAAGTAAAGTTGGTGTTTACTTGTCATAATTACTCTGAGTCCAAGAAGGTGAAATTGGCGGCTATTGAATTTTCAGATTATGCACTTGTTTGGTGGGATCGCTTGATGACAGAGCAAAGGCGTAGTGATGAAGGGCCCGTAGAGACATGGGAAGAGATGAAGCGCCTGATGAAGAAGCAATTTGTACCTGATCACTATTATCGAGAATTGTACCAAAAATTACAAGGGCTTACACATGAGAATCGTAGTGTTGATGAGTACTACAAGGAGATGGAAGTGGCCATGATTTGGGCCAAGGTTAATGAGAATAGAGAAGCTACCATGGCGCGGTTCTTGAGCGGGTTAAATCGAGAAATTGCCAATGCAGTTGAACTGCAGCCGTATGTCGAGATTGAAGATATGGTTCACACAACCATTAAAATAGAGAGACAACTCAAGAGGAGGGGTAGTTTTAAGCCAAGCCAAAGTTCTTATTTTACTCCATGGAAACAAAGTCTGTGGAAGAAGGATGACAAAACAACCACTTCGAAACCGAAAACTGATTCAAAATCGGCAGCTCCTGGTAGAAGCCAAGCTAAGGCAGCCCCTAACACCACTAATACCCCTACAACTCGAAATCGAGACATTATTTGTTGGAAGTGTCAAAGGAGAGGCCACATTGCCACTCAATGCCCGAACAAGCAAGTGATGATGCTTCTGGATAATGGAAAATACGAGACGGAAGAAGAAGGCGCTGAAGCTATGCCACAATTAGAGGAAGTTCAAGAAGAAGAGAGCGCCATCTAGGGCGAGTTGTTAGTTGCAAGAAGAGCCTTTAGCATGCAGGCAAGGGAGGATGAGGAGCAACGAGAGAATATCTTTCATACTAGGTGCCTAGTGCTAGGCAAGGTGTGTAGCTTGGTGATAGACGGAGGTAGTTGCACTAATGTGGCTAGCACGACAATGGTGGAGAAGCTAGCATTGCACACGACTACGCATCCAAGGCCTTACAAACTGCAGTTGTTGAATGATAGCAGTGAAGTGGGGGTGAACAAGCAGGTTTTGGTGTCCTTTAGCATTAGGAAATACGAGGACCAAGTGCTTTGCGATGTGGTTCCCATGCAAGCCGGCCATATGCTGTTGGGAAGACCGTGGCAATATGATAGAAGAGTTAAACACGACGGCTTCACCAATAAATACTCATTTGAGATGAAAAAGAGAACAATCATTCTTGTACCTTTACCGCCACAACAAGCTTATGCTGATCAGTTGAAATTACAAAATGAGGAAAAGCAACAGCGAGCTGAAAAGAAAAAGAAAGTGAGTGGTGAGGAAAAGAAAGAGAGTGAGGGAAAAGGAAAAGAAATTGAGAAAAAAGAACGTAGAGTGGAAAAACCAGTGACTATTGAGAGTAAGTTTGAGAGGAGGCAAAAGAATTTCTATGCGAGAGCTAGTGAAATAAAAAGAGCGATGCTTTGTAATCAACTTCTTGTACTTGTGTACAAAGAAGCGCTTTTGAACACTAATGAACTAAATTCTTCTTTGCCTAGTGTTATTATCTCTTTATTACAGGATTTTGGTGACGTCTTTCCAGAGGATACGCCAAGCGGTTTACCACCTATTTGAGGAATAGAGTACCAAATTGATTTCGTACCCGGAGCATCTATTCCAAACCGCCCAGCCTATAAGAGTAATCCAGAGGAGACAAAGGAACTTCAAAGGCAAGTGATGGAACTGCTAGAGAAAGGGTATGTGAGGGAGAGTATGAGCCCATGTGCGGTGCCAGTGTTGCTAGTGCCAAAAAAGATGGAACGTGGAGAATGTGCATGGACTGTCGAGCCATAAATAATATCACGGTAAAGTATCGTCACCCCATTCCACGTTTAGATGATATGCTTGATGAGTTGCATGGGTCTAGTATATTCTCTAAAATTGATTTGAAAAGTGGATACCATCAAATTAGAATGAAAGAAGGCGATGAATGGAAAACAACTTTTAAAACAAAATATAGTTTATATGAATGGTTAGTTATGCCTTTCGGTATAACTAATGCACCTAGCACTTTCATGAGATGGATGAACCATGTTTTGAGATCATTCATTGGAAAATTCGTTGTGGTCTATTTTTATGATATCCTAATTTATAGCAAGAGTCTAGATGACCATGTAATTCATTTAAAATATGTTTTGGATGTCTTGCGAAAGGAGAAGTTATATGCTAACCTGAAGAAGTGCACCTTTTGCACAGATAAGCTTGTATTTCTTGGTTTTGTTGTGAGTGCACAAGGTATTCAGGTTGATAAAAAAAAGGTAAAGGCTATTCAAGAATGGCAAAGTCCTACAAGTGTTGGACAAGTGCGGAGTTTTCATGGACTTGCTAGTTTCTATTGGCGGTTTGTGAAGAATTTCAGCACAATTGCGGCGCCATTGACTGAAGTAATCAAGAAGAATGTTGGGTTCAAATGGGGAGAGGAACAAGAGAAGGTATTCCAATTACTAAAAAGCAAGCTAAGTAACGCCCCCTTATTATATTTGCCTAAGTTTTCAAAGACTTTTGAAATTGAATGTGATGCTTCAGGAAATGGTATTGGTGCTGTTCTTATGCAGGAAGGGAAGCCAATAGCATACTTTAGTGAGAAGTTAGGTGGGGCGACCTTAAATTACCCTACCTACGACAAGGAGCTTTATGCATTGGTGAGAGCGTTGGATACATGGCAGCACTATCTGTGGCCGAAGGAGTTCGTGATTCACACAGATCATGAATCGTTGAAGCACTTAAAGGGATAGCAAAGGTTGAACAAGCGCCATGCCAAATGGGTAGAGTTCATAGAGACTTTTCCGTATGTGATCAAGTACAAGCAGAGTAAGGAAAATGTTGTAGCAGATGCTTTATCGCACAGGTATGCTTTAATTGCTACTTTAGATGCTAAATTGCTTGGGTTTGAATACATCAAGGAATTGTATTGTGATGATGCTGATTTTAGAGATATTTTTAATGCATGTGAGAAAGTGGCGTTTGATAAGTACTTTAGGCATGATGGGTTCTTAATGCGTGAAAACAAACTTTGTGTGCCTAAATGTTCATTGCGTGAGTTATTTGTGAAAGAGGCTTATGGTGGGAGTCTAATGGGGCACTTTGGTATGACTAAGACCTTAGGAGTATTGTAAGAACACTTCTTTTGGCCTCACATGAAAAGAGATGTTGAAAGAATCTGTGAGAGATGTGTTACTTATAAGAAAGCAAAGTCTAAGTTAAACCCCCCATGGTCTATATACTCCATTGCCCATTCCTGGTGACCCTTGGGTTGACATTTTTATAGATTTTGTATTGGGTTTACTTAGGACTAAACATGGGAATGATTCTATTTTCGTGGTGGTTGATAGATTTTCTAAAATGGCTCATTTTATTGCTTGTAATAAAATTGATGATGCACCACAAATTGCTAATTTATTCTTCAAAGAAATTGTGCGATTGCATGGCATACCTAGAACCATTGTTTCTGATAGGGATGTAAAGTTTTTGAGCTACTTTTGGAAGACTTTGTGGGGAAAGTTGGGTACTAAATTGTTGTTTTCTACTATTGTCATCCTCAAACTAATGGTCAAACAGAAGTAGTAAATAGAACTTTATCCACTTTGTTGCGTGCCATAATTAAGAAAAACTTGAAAGAGTGGGAAGAATGTTTGCCTCATGTTGAGTTTGCATATAATCGATCTGTTCATTCTGCATCTAAGTTTTCTCTTTTTGAGATTGTGTATGGTTTTAATCCTTTAGCTCCTTTGGATTTATTGCCATTACCTGTTGAGCATGCTAACCTAGATGGCCGGAAGAAAGCTGAGTTTGTTAGACAGATTCATGAGAAGGCGAGGCAAGACATTGAAAGAAGAACTGAGCAGTATGTGCAGCAAGCAAACAAAGGAAGGAAAAAAGTGGTCTTTGAACCAGGAGATTGGGTTTGGCTACACTTGAGAAAGGAACGCTTTCCAGTTCAAAGGCGTTCTGAGTTGCTACCGAGAGGAGTTGGACCATTTCAAGTTGTGCAAATGATCAATGACAATGCATACAAACTTGATCTTCTAGGTGAGTATAATGTGAGTGCTACATTTAATGTTGCTGATCTAAGTCCGTTTAGTGCAGGTGACGAATTGAGGACAATTCCTTTTCAAGAGGAGGGGAATGATAAGCCCAAGGATAGCACTGGAGCTGGATCATGGAGTGAAGGCTGTGCAGATCCCATTCGGGTTCCAATTGGCCCAATCACTCAAGCTAGAGCCAAGAAGATCAAGGATGCACTTATGACCATGGTCCAAGAGATGATGAGCAAAGCTGAAGCATAGAGGAGCATTGAAGGGGATCAGGCTCAAGAATGGAAGACATTGCTTAAAGGCCCAATTGAAGATGTTCAAAATAGCAACCCAAGAGATTAAAAGCATGTATTAGATAAATAGGCTGGGCTAGGCTTTGTTTATTTTAAGTTTAATTTATGTTTAGTTTTGCTTGGGGCCCAAATTATGTGGAAACCCCATTAATTTCGTTTTTGTTTATTTTCCTAGACCTAGTAGGTTTAATCACTTCTATTTAAAGGAGCTAACGCTATTGTTTTCAGGAGCTTTTAATTAATTAAATTTTCGAGTGATTTTCACCTCTTGCATTCTAAGAACGTTTTGAACAGCTAGAATTAGGGTTCTTGTTGTTCTTCGACTTAGCAATCAATTAATCCATCGATTGATTTTTTGTCTTCGACTATACCAAGGTTCTTTTTCATTTTTGAGATTGGGTTGAGGTTCCACCTCCATTAACTTCGCGTGAGTCCAAGGTTTTTGCGTCTTCATACGTTAAGGGTTGCGGATCCATCTTGCTTGGATAGAATACGATCGTTGTTCGTATCATTAAGTCAACTTCACTAAGTCCGTCATTTCAACCTTACGTCAAATTGTTTATTAACTAGGCATCACTAATTGGTCGATTATAAAACAATTAAACAGTATATTTCATTATATATGTATATGTTTTTAGAAACCAAGTTTAGTGTAAGTTCCACGAACTGCCTCATTTCCATAACCAATTCAAAAGTATGTTAAAAGTTTGCCCAATATTTTTACAAAATGGCGAGCTACTAAAGAATCTCACCAAGAGCCAACTAGTAGCTTAAGTACAACAATAATATCACATATGTGAGTAATCATAACCAAAACATATTTTAAACCTATTAATTTTATCATCGTAAATATGTGACGCAATTATCTATTCGCTAGTGCATCCATCTATATGGGTTTTGTACCAATCTTCATGCTTATGAGAAAACAATGGCGATTTCTTGTATAATTATCAAATTAAGGTTAAATAAACCATAAATTCACTAAAAGAATCAAAGGAAATAAACCCAATCCCCATGCATGTGTAAATTTTAAAATTCTACCTAAAACCCCAAATTTGAGTTGAATTAAAAGATAAAACAAGTAAAGCTTTGAAATATAATATGAGTATTAATGTTCCCACCTTATTGAAGAAAGATCTCAAAGATTGAGCATTGAATTGAGTCAAGACCAAGAGTTTCCCCCAATTTCTTAAAACCTTAGCCACGGTGAAAATGAGAACAGTGAAGATGATGAAGGGTACGATGAGGTATTGATGATAATCTTGTATTATGATGAAAAGTAGCCAAAGTTCCTCTAAAATCTCTCTATAGTTGAGTTCTCAAGTCTCCCTAACTCTCTCAAAGGGTGTGTGCTTGAATGGGAAGAAATAAGGGTTGTAATGATTTAAAAATCATGCCAAGGCCATAAAAACACGAGCTTTGACCAAATCTGGGAGCCATCAGCATCAGTCGACTGAGGCAAAGATGCTCAATCAACTGATGCCCATTGATGGCATTTTTGGCAGTTTAGCTACTTCGCGCTTATGTTTGGCCATTGCATAATGAGACCCAACCCAAAACACAAAAGTTTTAGATAATTGAATTAAGTTTCTAATGGTGCAAACAGAAGTCCATTTGGACTTTTTCTGAAGAGTTATAACTTTCCCATGCCAGGAAAGTTACTTTTTAGTAAATGCAATTTAGGCAGTGAATTTTCAAATTTCACTCAGACCACCCAAGGAGTGTAGAAAAGGTCTAAACCACTCAAGTACCAGTTGAACCAAATCTTGCGACCCTAACCTATGATTTTGCATTAGTGGGGATTATAAAAGGGAATTAGCAAGGAAATCACATCTTTTAGATATATTATTTGAAAAATGATAAGAATAATGGATAGCCTAGTATCCCATCTTTTTACACCCCTAATTGACGAAAACAAAAATTAAGTATATTCATATCATTTTGCAGGATATTAACTTTAGCATGGGGTTCGACTAGTGTAACAACCCGCCTAATAAAATATGTGTTAACGGATGCTGTATCTAATTAACAGCAGATAGAGAAAATCTAATAAAAATTCAACATGAAGTATTCGTAAATACTAAGAAATCCAACCTGTTTAATAAACAACGCGAAAAATATAGAATACTTCTCAAATCCATTATAATCCAAATTCGATAAATACAACTAGTACATCCATAGATAGTTCAAGTACTCAAATTTAGTTAGAAGTTACAACTATTACAAATTAGGATAATACAACAACTAGTTCTATAGGGGCATCAGAAAAGACTCTAAGATGAACTCGAACCTGCTCGGCAACCTCTACCCGAGACACGATGTGTACCTGAAAGAAAAATGAGGGAATGAGCCACAAATGGCTTAGTGGGAACTATAGGGAAAGGGAAAATGCTATGCATGACCATACCACAATATGAGAGAGTTCATAATACAATTATTAACAAAATTCCCAATTTATAACAATTTATAGGAAAGTTATACATAAAGCATCAATATAATTTTATTAATTATCAATATGTATCTCACACGATAGCTGTATAAACATCCATCCACCTTCTCCTCCTCCTCGACCTAATACCGGTACTAGACGGAATAGACTACTCACAAACGCACTCCATCTTACCATGGGTCAGTGCACTGGTAACCAGATTTATGGCACCCCATCTTTACCATGGGTCTGTGCAATAACATAACTCAAGCATTTCTATACCGGGGCTTATCCAGTTCCAACAATCTCAACATTTTTCATAATAATTTATATACTTAACCCATAGTGTTTATCAAAGGCTGTCTCACACAATTAATGGGAATAATTAATCTATTTTAGAACTATATAAACTCATGTATTCGTTTTAATTCTAAAAATAAAGTTTCTATAAGTGTATACCATGCTTTACACGTCAATTTACGGTAAAAATATTAATTCCAACGGTTATGTAATCCAAAATTGAGCGAACACTAGATTTATTAAAATCGTCATCAAGAAATCAATACATGTCTAATAATAAGTCAAAATATGATTTAAGAGTGATCTATATTTTGAGAATTTAGGAATGTAAGTAGAAATCTCAAGTATTAGACATGTATATGACGTTTTTATCCATTTCGGTACCAAATTTTCAATTAAACACTTAAATGTAGACATGCAATACAATCAGTCTCCACTTTCATCAAATAAAACCAATATACCATTAATAACAAAGCTCAAAATGTTTAATCCATGTCTATACAACATGCATGCAAGAGAAACTATGAATTTGGTATCGAAAATCTAGTATTTTAACCCAATCAACTATAATTGTTCAAAAATCAAAGAAGAGAGGGAAGTTCCCACCTTAATCACTTCTGGACAGAAACGAAGAGTCCCGAAGAGACCACCTACATCCATCAATCGAGAAAACCGAGCTAGAAAATAGACTCGCCACGCCAAAAACTTGAGAAATCCACAATTTCGGAGTAAAAACCATTAATTTGAGCTAGAAATCATCCATTTACACCCATTTCTCTCCCTAAAAGTGTATATATCTTTCCCCTGGTCTCAATGCACTAAAATGGTGTTTTAATGACTGAAGAAGATGGTCAAAGCTGGTCAAAAACGAAAAGAAACGAGTTGACTCGGTCAAACCTGATTTACCAAATGTGTTCTGGGAAATAACTATTTGCTCGGAACTCCGATTGGGATGATATTTATATCAACAGAAAGATAATTCAAAGTTATACAACTTCACAACAGGAAGTTTCTTCAAATTTGTGATAGATTAATACCAGAATTTAGTCGAATACAGTGCTCTGCCTAAATTTAGCATAATCTGATTTTTGCTAATGGGCTTACTTCGCACTCTGTTTTAACCATCGAGGAGTGTGAACTAGCTTTCGGCCAAAACACAAAAGTTGTAGATGGATATAAGATGAAACTACAGGAGTTTACGGAGTGGAATTTGGATAATTAATGAAGAAGTTATGAGTCTCCAAAGTCGACTAAAATCCAACCAACGAGTAGAAATTTCGGGTTAGAAAAATGCCCCCGAAGTGCTCATTTCAATTCCGATAGTGACAAAACTTTCCAGAATATTACTAATAGATATTTATGACATGTTAGAAGAAATGGAACTGAATTCGGAGGTCTAAAAGTTTGTGAACCACAAATGAGATTTGTAGGAATCGTTAAGAATATAATTCAATTATACTAAATATTCAAAAATTCTTAAATGAAATCCGAATCTAACGAAACTTTATTGGAAGGTTGAATAACTATAATGTGACGTGTTAGAAAAGACTAAACTCAATTCGGACCTTCCTAGGTCGATAAACCGAATTTAAGAAAAGTAGGAAAATCGAATATTCAAGAATATGCCAAATTTTCCAAGAACGCACCAAATTGCTTAAACTAGTTCCAAATTAAATCAAAATTTTCAGATTTTTATCCATAACACCAAAGTGATGTGTGAGAACATTTGGACTTGCCTAAATCCACGAATGAATCCCACAAATAGCTAACCAAATTAATGAAAATACACCTATCGAAACACGGAGTGTTACAACTAGTATATATATCTACATTAAATGTAAGTCAATCTCATCTAGTGAAACACTACCATATATGTATATACACACACATTGTTTGTAAAATCTATACATATATATAAATGAGGCGCATACGTCTAATATAGCAAATTTCTTATATATCTATGCTATATTTTATGCTAGTCACTTCTCACAAGACACTCGACCGGTGCACTTAAGCGCAAGAATGTACTACTAACTTCCAATACACGCATAGATCAATGACGCTATTTTGAGAGCCATGTCGACTTTCAATCAGTAGTACCAATCTTTTTGCCTTTTGAATACCACTTTCCGGTTCCACCTACGGTGCCACATTCAAAATAGCAACAATGATGTAGAACAAGAGCAAAACATAAAGTAAGCAAAAATACAAAAAAATTCTTTACTTCTACAAAAATTAAGGTGGCTAAAGCCCAGATTGTGTGTCTTCAGAACACTAATGTAGTTGATACAAAGGTTTCTTCTTTCAAAAACCATGTTATTCGGTTTTATATAAATTTTTATTGAGCCACACCTCCAACTGAGGGTAATGCTATTGTTTGTTGATTGTTCGTATAGTACGTAATAATATTGTTTTCATATCCTTTTAGGCTCAGTTTGATAATAACATAGAAAAGAAAAATAAAAACACCTGAATTGGGTAAGAAGTTGGAAAATAAGTTGAGTCATGTAATGAGATACTTTCTATCCCATACTTATTTTATGAGTAGATGTCCTACATCATTCATATATTTTTGTGAAAAATTTTTGTTCCTCAACCATTAAAGAAAATTTCTTCATGGAAAAGTAACAAAGTAAGAAGAGATCTCCCACATGTCTCAACTTTTTTTCCCAATCACAAAAATCAACTATTTTTATTTTCCTTTTCCATGTTATCAAACGGATCCTTAGTAAACAAAAACGATATCATCACATTATATTTCACATCTCTTCCAAACTAAACTAATTCTTTATATTCAAAAGATAACTTTAGTTCAACAGCGTAAATGAGTTTGAAAACTTTATCATTACAATTTTGAAGATATTCCTATTAATATCAATCATGTAATTTAAACCCAAAATAGGTTAAAGGGCATAAAAAGAATTATATAGCTTATTATACATTGCACCTAAATTTCAATATCAGAAAGCTCACATTTTTTTCATAGAAGGCAATTATAAGAGGTAATGTTCCTTTTCCATCTTTTCCTCTAATAATACTTGTATATTAATTTGATTATGTTAATTTTTTTATTAATTATCCTATAATTTAATTAAATTAGAACTTATAATAGCTACCAATAACGTGCGTCACAACTGCATCTTAAGTAGTGTCCTTAGAAAAATGTACTAAAAATTGGCACACCCCCAAGGAAAGTGAGATTATTAGTTCAGGATGGAGAGAATATCTCTTAGTGTAAAAAATCAAAGTTCTCACTGTTCAATACATAAAGGGAACCAAAATTAATCAAATTCAATTGCGCAAAAGTGACAAAACATTGAACTAGGATGGATGGCAATTGGCAAAACATTGAACTAGGATGGCAATTGGCAAGGAAACCGACCAATCAAACCTAATAGTGCAAATTTTTTTCCGAACATAGTTGTATGTAAATGTAACCATTTGACCCGAGCCATGCTGATCTGAACATAATCTCATTTTTTTTTCTTTGTTTTAAGTAACTTTGCAATATCATTATAGTTACAACTGGTTGAGGTAGGTAAAGAACTGGGGGCGAGCCAGGGCATGGTGAGTTTGAGTTTTTAAAGTTGAAATTGCCTTTTTCGGGTGCACCATATGTTGGGTCAGGTTCAGCTTTGGATAAACCCAACTCACAGCAATCCCCAATTAATAGCAGCCTATGTGTGAGAAAAGTAATTTCGTATTATAGCTGATCTGTTTTTGAAATCTTGAAACCAAGTGTTTCAAGGAGGTTTCAATAGTTCTTGGGTGACAGATTAGGGACGTGATTTGTAGCTTTTGTGTAAAATCTACTTGGGACGAACCTAGAACACTGACCAACGTTTTGGAGACACGTCACCGCGTCCCTATACGTGTTCTTGTAAATGTAATGTTTGGCAAACAAAAAGAAAAACTGAACCACTTGCTAGAAGGAAAATATATATAATGACAAGAAACTAGTGAGATAACAATCATAAACTAAAAGACCAAATGAGCGTGCCACTTTGAAGCCTTCTGGTACTAGGTTAATTAATAGCATACTAGATAATAGAAACCTAATTCAAAGTACAGTAGTGTCGGTGTGTAAGTCAGTAGATATAATAATAGGCATAACTGATATACTAAAAACTCTTATGCTGCTACTAGTCTGCTGAGTAGTTAACTGCGAGTTCCCAATAGTCAGCAACACCAGCGTCTATAAACACCTGGCACGCCTCAGCTTCAGTCTTGCACTTATATTCCTTAAACCTTTTGAAGCTCGCTTTAGCAACCCTCCCCTCCCAAAGCAACACGCATTTATTGACCTCATTCTTCTTGTTTTCTTCTTCATCTTCAGTATGTTGAGATTTTTTCACAGCAGCCCAATTGATACACTTAAGCATAAGCCTCCTGAATTTATCAATGGAATTTTGTTTGCCACTAACAACCACGATGGTAAAACCGTCTTTCAAACCCACCATACATCCTGCCAATAGGTACCCCATGGCGCAATAGTAAATCTGGAGGCTGAGCTCTTCGTGTGAAAGGTCCTTGATCCTGTAAACGGAAACTATAGTGACCCCATTGGGATCATCCAGAGGGAGGCGTGGTTGAACAGGTCGAGCAAGAGGAGTGTACATTTTGGCACCCCCCAGAACAATTCTAGCGAAGTCGGAATTACTCATTCTTACAGGTTTTGTGATTGACATCAACTGATCAAATGTCATTGTAGCTGGAGCTTCTGTTTCATCATCTGAGTTGAAGCCAACACCATGTCCCACCTACATACATGGTCAAAATACATGCACCAATCATGTACTTTGTTTTATATATGTAGATTTGCAACTAATTTGACACCACCATTCTGCATGAAAGATGTTTTTCTCACACATATTGTGGCCGATTGATTTTTCTCTCCTGTATACATTTTAAACAAATCAAGAGTATCTACAATATGTTGAAAAGTAACTGCAATGGACCCTAAAAGTCTCCGTGGATGTTCTATACTAAGTTGGCAAAGATAAAAGTATCTACCCATTGCATGAAAGTCTGTACGAGTTTACTAAATTATTGTTGTTTCGATTTAGTTCTGTATTCAGATTCCGGCGAATGATGAAGATCACAAATCATCGCCAGATTGGTCATGCAATTACATATGAAAAGTGTATAAACTAATATATATATATACAAAAAATTTTAAGTAAGGACCGTCCGTACGGACCGGTCCCTTTAACAACGATTTCACGTCATAAAAACACACCCCCAAGTATTTTTATTACACAAAAGTGTGGTAAAAGGGATCAGTCCGTACAGACTGATCCGTACCAGAAATGTACTCTCTATATATATAGATTTAGGGAACAAGCATAAAATTTAGGAAACGAAGAATGTGCAAACTAATAAATATATAGATTCAATATAGATAGATACGAGAGAGAGAGAGAGAGAGAGAGAGAGAGAGAGGAAAAACTCAAAACTCACCATGGCAATGGGAGTAGTGATATTCCGAAAACCCTAACCCTTTTTTCCCACACGAGACGATAGTTTTCTTCTTCCCTTTCCAACGAGTCTCCCTTTCAATATCCCAAAACCTTCTAAATTAAAAAGGCCTTAAAAGCCCCAGTTAAATGCTTTTTTATTATGGTCTTTACTCTTTGTTAAAGACTTTTAATCATTTTTTACTTTACCTTTACTTAATTAAGTTTTCTCTCCGTTAAATATTTGTTTAGAACTTTTAATCCTTTTTTACCTCACCTTTACTTAATTATGTTTTCTTTCTCTCATTGCTTTCTCTCCATTAAATTCGACCGTAATTTCTCACCCGATAATTTCATTTACTCTCCCTACTAAATATTAAAAATCAAATATTACATATTTAATATTAGGGTGATTTTATTTCTATCCGTGATATGTTGTAGTTAATCTGCGTTATTAAGTTAATCCGCATTGCCTGCTGAATTAATTTGCTAGTGTGGATAGATTGACAAAAAAAATATTGATTTAATTTGTAAATATTATTTTATTAATGATTTAATATCAAAAAATCCACTAGATTAATAAGTATATCCACTTTAATGAAATAAATAAAAATATTACATTTACAAAGTTATATTTTAATATTATTAACCAATGGGTAAATCAATAATAAGAACAAAAATCAACCCCTCACTCTCTACCATTTCGATATTTTTACCATCTTCTTCCCTCAATCTGGTCTCCTCATTCTTTCTTCCTCCCTCACCAGATGCCGTCTATTCATTCTTCCCTCTTACCGCACTCACTCCAGATACTCTCACAAACTATAATGTTATCGTAAGTTAATCAACGTTTGTTCAAAATTTCACCTATACAAAAAAGGGACATGATATTATTAACTCCTTTCATTATTAGGAGTGTTATAACTACTAAAGATGGAATATATCACATATTCTCTGTTGCCAACATCATAATGCCTTTTGCCCAAATAGTATATAACGAGTGTAAGGAAATGGACCATGTGGTACATCCAGTTATATCATAACTTTTAGCAAACGCCAAAACTACTTGGATAATAATTGATCTAAAAATTACTTGTTCCCATTATTGTCATTCTTCTTCTTAATTATTATTATTGGTTTGTTTCTTATGGCTCATTTTTGTATATGTAATTTAATGGGGACACTATGCATAATTCAATAAGGATTCGATACAATTCCTAATCCGAAGGATGGAACGATTTTCACGTTACAAAAACTGGAAAGTCTATATAACCAGAGAAAGCTTTGTTGGCTATTATGTCCCACAATTGGCTAAAAAAATATTGAACTACAATTTCAATTCCAATCACAAAATAAATCTCAAAGGTTTTATGAAATGTTGTTCGCATAATTATCCTCTCCCAAACCATTCTAGTCAAAGAAAGGACTATCCATATTATAAATCAGAGTATTAAGTGCTAGCTAATTAATTACATGATTATTGATACTTTATATGACTATATATTAAAAATTTAATAAACATGAAATAGGTCTATTGGGCTTGTCAACATAGAAAAATATATGTACTTGATTCCCTAATCTTTGTTAATAATAATGATGATGATGATGATGATTCCCTCTTTTACATAGGTGAAAAAACGGGTGGGAGTATTAATAATATAATTAATTGATCAACTACGCACTGATAAATTAATTAATATTTTTTAATAAAACCTTTAAAAATTCTTTAAGGGTGTGTTTGGAATGTGGATTTGAAAAAGGATTTGAACATGAGATTAATTTGGATTTAAAATCTCAAATTTAAATATTTTGTTTGGTGTGAAATTATGATTTGCGAGTTACAAGTATCTTCAAATCTTGAGATTTAATACTTAGCTTAAAGTCTTAACTTTCAAATCGTAGGGGTAGGGCTATACTTCCAAATTCCAAGCTCGGGAATTTGAAAATAAAAAAATAAAAATTTAAACAAATTATTATTTGTTATTATTATAAATATACTTGTATTATTAACTATAAGAATAATAATAGGGATGACAAGGTGTTGTGCTTGTTAAACCTTGAGCTCGACACATTTATCAACCAATTCCAACTTTATGGGGTTTTTTTTTCTCTCTAATCTTAACCCGTTTCAAATAGTGTATGCATAAACTCACCCCCGCCCCGCGGTAGTTATGTTATATTACAAGGAAGAAAATACTATAATAGGGGCGGGGTGGGTCAAACAGGTTAATTTTGTGCAAACCCGACCTATGCCACGGTGTCAAAAATAAAATTAGCCTACTAATCAACTAAATATAAATTTTAGCGGAATAATATTTGGATTTAGCAATCAATTTCCTTGTATTTGTTAAGCAAACATAAAATTTTTAATTCTTGTATTTTCAAATATGTAATTTTTGAATCTTAGATTTATGAATTTTAAAGGTAAATCCAATTTTGCAATGCAAACGAACCTTAAAAGAAAATAAGAAATAAATTTAAATGGAAGTAGATTTTGATTATGAATTTAAATTAATACAACTATAAATTAATGTTAATTGGATAATATTATCAAAATTTGTTCAAAATTTCCATAAATTAACGGTGGATTAATTGTAAGATATTGTGTATAGAAACAAAATCACCCTTAATATTAAATGCCTATAATTTAAGCCTAATTACTCCCCCTCTCTCCTATCGAACAATCTCATATATATATATATATATATATATATCACTTATAATTTAACTTTAATGGAAAATGCTCAATATTTTTTATACCTTCCCATTTTCTCTCTCTTATCTTTCTTAAATTTGAAAATTCAAACTGAAAATGAAAATGTCTCTTCTATAATAATTCAAAATGCCTCTTCTATAATTTTATTCTAATTACTCTCTCTCTCTCTCTAAAATCATATAAAAAATTATTTTTTTGTTGAAAATTTTAATAAAAATAATAAATATACTATATTAAGTTATGAATTATATACTTAATTGTGTATAATAAATTAACAGATTTATGAGAATTGATTTTTTGTAAAATAAAATTTTATGAGGCTTTATGAGATTAATTACTGGATTTATGTATGGTTCAATATTCATTAAAATTGTTTCCAATATATAAAGATTTTCTCAATGAGAAAAATGTTTAATAATTATCCATTTCTCCAAAAATTTATATTTACTTTTGTAGTAGTCCTGAATTTTATGTCTATTTTACAAGTTTTGGGCAATGTGATTAGATAGATCACCTTTGTGGTCTTCTAGATGTGAATATGAATCATTAGAAGATCTTAGATTTATATTTTTACTTTATTTTATTTCAATTTTTAGTACTTATGTCTCACGGGTTTGTTGACAGTGTAAGAAGATGTTTTGATCCAAATTAGTTTTTATCATTTCCAAAGTTTTATATATCATTCATGTTAAAATGTCTATATAAGAATTTCTAATGTATGATATTTACACTAAAGTTCAGGTGAATGTTTATCATGAATATTCTTATATTTTGCTTCTTAGAAGACTTTTCTATTTTTATCTTGTTAACAACTTTGTTATTATTGCCTTGAACAAGATATAAGAAAATCTTCACTTTATTTTTCACAAAACAATAAAGAAACGAAAGCAAAGTACACTTAGTATTTGCATCAAGCCATCACAAATATATTTTGTTTCAAATAGATTCTTATATTTTGAAAATAAATATTGAAAGTTATACATATGTTACTTTCTAGAATATATATTTCATTTCTCTATGATCCTCATTATATATGAAAAAAAAATTATTATACAAGTGGTGGATAAGAATCGGGTGAACGGTTCGAAGGGAAAAGGATATGGGTGGGGGTACTCGAATGTTGTCCTTTTGCAACATAATTTTTAAGGTATATCAGATTTCCTTGTTAAGACATGATTAATGTATTATAAAAAATTACAAATTCTTAAACATAAGAATCGACCATAAACCTAAAACTTCCTATTAGTTTCATAAATCACCCTTTAATTTGACTTTTTTTGTTTCCTTCAATCATTTATCATAGGGTGTTGGTAAATGCACCCTTAATTTCCTATCTACACACCCATTGTTAAAAAATAACAAGGGTGCCTTAATTTGAAACCCCTCTTCCCTTCATCATCTTTTTTCCAATCCAATTCTAAACACAAAAATCACTTCCTTGTTTATTTCTTTCGGGCTGACTTTATTCATTCCTAGTAGAGAAAATTGAATCTTATATTATTGCTGCAATAACACTAAAGTAAATGTCATCAAAAGAATATTCAAGTATGAAATGAAAACCTATCTACAACTCAAAGGAAAAATGCTTCAATGACGTTCTATATTAATCAGATTGTGTTTATTGAATGTAAATATTATGCCGAGGAATCATTAATTTCAAAATTCAAAAGAATATATATATATATAGTAAATACAATTAATGGCCACTAAACTATTGTCAAATTCTGCCAATAGCTACTGAACTTAATTTAGTTCCAATTGAACCATTAAACTTTTAAAAAGTATTGCCAATGGCCACTCCGTTAAATATCGTAGTCAATTTAAACGAAAACCAGCCCATGTAATTATCACGTGATATATTAGGGGTATTTCGGTCTTTTTTCTTATCTTTTTTCCCTTGTTATTTTTCTTTTGTTTCTTCTTCTTCTTCCCAGAATTTCTTCCCATTTCTTCTTCTTCCTCCTCCTCCGAATTTCTTCCCCTTTCTTCTTTTTCTTCCTCCAAATTTCTTCTTCCACCAAACAAACAACTCAAGATTGAAAACCCACCCAATTAATTCAATTCAGCAAAAGAAAAAAAACCCATTAAAGAATTCGGATAAAGAGAAGAAAAAGTAGTGCAGTGCAGTGAGGTATGTATGTATGTATCTCAAATTAAAAGGAACAGGAGAAAAGAGAATTTGACGACAACAAACGTGGCCTTGAAGAGAGAGAGAGAGAGAGGAGAGAGAAAGGGGTATTTTGTATTACAAACTACAAATTTATTTGTTGCTATTGTGTTGTGATGTGATGTGGTGGGCTGTAAAGTAGTATAATGGGTTGTCTGCTACTGCAAGTTGGAAATCCAGGGCATCTTGGTTATAACTAGTAACAAACAGACCTCTTGATTTTACACACACATAAAATTTCAGAAGATGGAAAAATTTGGAGAAGTTTTGAAGGGGAAGAAATTCGGAGGAAGGCGTAATTCAGAGAAGAGAGAAGAAAAAAGGGAAGAAGAAGAAAGAAAAGAAAAATAAAAAGGACAAAAAGAGAAGGAAAAAGACTGAAATACCCCTAACATATCACATGATAATCACATGGGATGGTTTCCATCAAAAACTAAAGGGGATATTTGACGGAGTGGTCACTAACAATACTTTTTAAAAGTCTAATGGTTCGATTGGAACTAAATGAAGTTCAGTGGCTACCGGTAGAATTTGACAATAGTTTAATGGCCATTGATGGTATTTACTCATATATATATATATATATATGGGTGTGGTTTCAATGGTTACTTCTCTTTTTACCCATGTATAGTTATTCTAATATTAACGATTGGATGAAAAATTAATGGTTAAGATCAAATGTGTAGTTGACTAACATAATTAATGCACATTAGAGAAATACAAAGTATTAAATGTAAGGTTAAGTGGGTAACTTGCTGTTACCTGATGACATGCCATTTTTTTTCTATTTAATTCTAAGGAATCATAAATTAGATATTCATTACATGATTTTGTAATTCCAAAACATGATATCCACTAGGCCAAAAATCATCTTAAGAGACTGACTCTCACAGTCACTTAAGACCTCTTATCTGTCTCTTAAGTCTTAAGCGACTAAATGTCAGTCGCTTAAGTATAGTCGCATTAGCCGAGTGGCTGCAGCTCTTAAGCGACTGATTGTGAAGAATAAATTAGTCTCTTAGAAAAAATGTGATCCACGTTCATGATTTCCGTTGTATGAAGAATAATTTTCTTTTTATTTTAAATAATTCATCAATTAACATTCTTTTTTTTATTTTTATTTTACATAATAATAATGATAATAATAATAATAATATAAAATAAAAAAATGTTGAAAAATATTATTTATTAATTTATTTAACTCGTGAACACACATAAACAATCCGTCATCAACATATGAAACAAAGTTAATCGCCAAAAACTTAGATGGATAAACACACAAAAATGTCCACCACCCCCACAATGGAGAAGCTTGACACATCCAAGGGCAAGCAGCCTGCCCAACCAAAAACGGAGGAAGATGAAGGTTCAAACAAGGTAATCCCCCAACGAAAGCGTAAAGAGAGGGCAAGGGAGGAGGCGATCATTGACAGGCTAGAGAAACAAGAAAGGAAGGTGCTGAAGAAGAAGCATCCAAAGAAAAAAAAGAAGGAAGTCCCGTTTGGGATCGACCCAATTGACGGACTACCAATAACCGAAAATCACAACCGTACTCCACCCCTAAGCCCTGGTGTTTTTGAAGGAGAGATAAGCCCCGGTTACCCCCCTGGCAGCCCAACTTCAACAAAGAATCACAGCCCAAGTTCAAATAGCCTCTCCTCCAACCAAAATGCATTCTTAGAAAAAGCTTTATATAAAAGAAAATACACTTAAGCGACTGATAATGCATTGTCAGTCGCCTAAGTGAGCTCTTAAGCGACTGATAATGTATTGTCAGTCGCCTAAGTGAGATCTTAAGCGACTTATAATGTACAAACTCAATCTCTTAAGCAGTCTGGTCAAAGTCTTGACTAAAAATGTCAATGGAAGCTTTTAAGCGACTGACATATGAATCTCAGTCGCTTAAGATCTCTTAAGTGACGAACATAGGTCAGTCTCTTAAGTGTAGTCGCATAAGGTTTCTTAGGCGACTAGCAAAGGATGGTCGCTGAAGTATAGTCGCATAAAAGTCTCCTAGGCGACTAATTAACTCTAGCCGCTTTAGTGAAGTCGCTTAAGATCTCTTAAGTGACGAACATAGGTCAGTCTTTTAAGTGTAGTCGCATAAGGTCTCTTAGGCGACTAACAAAGGATGGTCGCTGAAGTATAGTCGCATAAGAGCCTCCTACCCAACTAATTAACTCTAGCCGCTTAAGTATAGTCGCTTAAGATCTCTAAAGTGACGAACATATGTCAGTCTCTTAAGTGTAGTCGCATAAGGTTTCTTAGGCGACTAACAAATGATGGTCGATGAAGTATAGTCTCCTAAGAGCCTCCTAGGCAACTAATTAACTCTAGTCGCTTAAGTGTAGTGGCTTAAGCATGCTTAAGTGACGGACAATAATGTTAGTCGCCTAAGAAGTGCTTAAGCGACTTACCGAAAAAAGTCAGTCTCTTAAGATGATTTTTGGTGTAGTGATCCCTATTCCTTATCCCTATAAAAGGGTGATTTTATTTATATTGATATCTTACAGTTAATCTACATTGTTAAGTTAATTAGTATTGCCTGCTAAATTAATTCGTAAGTATGGATAAACTAACATAAAAATATTATTGATTTAATTTTATAAATATTATTTTATTAATGATTTAATATTAAAAAATAAATTAGATTAATAGGTACATCTACTTTAATTAAATAAATAAAAATATGGGGCTTTTTTTTAAAGTACAAATCAATTACTCTCATTCTAACAAAGGACATTCTATTTTTAGATTTAGTTTCAAAGACAACTTTTTAATTGATGACAAAATAAATTTTAATTTATTAAAAATAAAAGATAGTCCTTTTCAAAACTACCCCTTATTAAAGATAACAACTGTTAAAAAATAAAATAAAATAAAATATAAATAACAAAAGCTCAAATTCAAACTAAACATCTCAAACAAAGATTTCAAATTTGAACATGTAATCGAAATCTTATCACAAAGGTCAACCAAGAACATAAGTATTAAATATATATATTTTATTAATTCCAAAAACTCTAAATTTCAAATTAATTACTAAATGATAAGATGCTACAATTTAAAAAAAAAGTTTATGTATAGCAAAAACGAAAAATAAAAATACTTGAGAATGGTGATCCTTTCAAAAAAAATTAAAATTTTGATGAATTTTTTTTAGAATTGTTTGTAGACTCATTTATTTCACATAATTTCATAAAAATTATTTTTTTTGAAGCACAAAATAAATATCAAAGGTTTATGATATGTAGTTTGCATAATTATCCTCTCACAAACCATTCCAGTGAAAGAAAATGTCGTGCTAAATAACTAATTACATGATCATGAATACTTTATATGATTATATATTAAAAATTTGATAAACATGAAATAGGTCTATGTGATTTTCAACATAGAAGAATATGTATAATTGATTCTTAAATTATTATTATTATTATTATTATTATTATTATTATTATTATTATTATTATTATTATTATTATTATTATGTGAAAGAAAGGGGTGGAAGTATTAATAACATAGTTAATTGAAAATATTTTTTAATAAAACCCTTTAAAATTGTTCAAGGGTTTGTTTGGAATGTGGATTTGAGAGAAGATTTTAACATGAGATTTGGAATTGGAATCTCAAATCTAAATATTTTTGTTTGGTGTGAAATTATGATTTGAGATTTATAAATATATTCAAATAATGAGATTTGATACTTATCTTAAAGTTATAATTTTCAAATTTTAGAGATAGGGTTGTTCCTTATAGATTTCAATCTTGCGAATTTGAAAAAAATATTATTTAATTTTAAAAAAAATTTATTTTTTATTATTATAAATATACTTGTAATATTAATTATAATTATAATAATAATATGAGAGATGACAAAGGGTCGTGTATTGTCCAAACCCAAACCCAACAAGCTTATAAACACATCCCAACCTGGTGCAAGTTTTATTTTTTTAAATCTAAATCTGTTGCGAATAGTCTACGCATAAACCTACTCTCGCCCCGTGGTAATTACGCTATATTATAAGGAATAAAATACTTTAATAGGAGCGGGTTGAGTCAAATGGGTTAATTTTGTGTAAGCATGAATTCCACCACGGTGTAAAAAATAAAAATAGCTTACTAATCAACTAAATATAAATTTTAGCGGAATGATATTTGAATTTAGAAATCAATTTCCTCGTATTTGTTAAGCAAACACAAAATTTTAAACTCTTGTATTTCAATTATGTAATTTTTGAATCTTAGATTTATGAATTTTAAAGCTAAATTCAATTATATAATTCAAACGCACCTTAAAAGAAAATAGAAAATAAATTAAAATGAAAGTAGATTTCGATTATGAATCTAAATTAAAATGTAATCTAAATTAGTACAATTATAAATTAATTTTAATTACGGGATATACTTCTCAATTTTGAAAATGGTACAAAATTTGTTTGTCAAACACAACACATTGATTATTGAACCAAATAATTAATTATTTAATACTAAATAAGATATATTTTAAGTGTTATTTAGGAAGTCGTACACATACTTCCGTATCTAATCAAATTATTAAAAGTTAAGTTTGTTTGAAATACTTTAAATTAAGAAAATACGTTTCTTTTAATATTATTTTATGTTATTGTGTTAAAATTATTATTTAGTTGAATAGTGACTAATAAAACCAGTACCACAGGCTATATGAGATGTTTCAAATTAATTTTTGAGCTTTTGTTGTGATATGATTTGTCACGAATGATAATAAAATGATTAAATTGAAAGTGTTATTGAAATAGTTAAGATGTATGTAATTTGTAAACCTATTGTATAGAGATGAAAATTCAAAGTCAAATATATTTTGAAAGTGTTATTTTCATAAATTTATGTTATTAATTAACTATAAAACTAAAATGACAAAAACACCCATAAACACTTATCCTAATTTGGAATTGGGCTATCCTAAGTCTATTTGGCAAATAAAATCTTTAAGGAATCTTGTTTGGTTGAGATTTTAAAACGTGTTTTGAAAAGTGAATTTAATTTTTGTTTAAGTTTTTTCAACCAATTCAAAAAAACTCGTAAAAAAAATTAAATAGTCACAATAGATCTTGTTTTATATATCTCGATGATTAGGTTTCAAATATATTTTTTTATCTAATTCCGAATTTTGAATTTAAAGTTATGGTATTTTAAAAAAATTATGAGAGAAAAAGTAAAGTGATTTAGGAAGTGCAAAGTAAAGTTGACTTTTTGGTAAAAATTTTAAAAACTTGATTTTAAAATCTCAACCAAACACCACCTAAAGTTTAATTAAAAAAATAAATATAGAATATGTCACCTTAACCTGTTATAACAGGTTAAAGGATTTGACACATCACCAATGTGCATTAATTATTGTCAATGTCTATCAATGAGTAGAAAGAGAAGGTAACCATTGAAAACTCATCCATATATATATAGAGTTAAAAATGAAGTGGTTAGTTAAGGCTCCTTAATTATTTTTTAATTATGGGTGTGTATACTATAAATTAAGGGTGCCTTTATCAACACCCTTTATCATATTAGTAAATACACGCACACACATAAATGCGCAGACCGCAAACTAGTATGAAATTGAAATTTTGAAACTTTTAAAATTTGAATTTAAAAAAGCTTAAAATCCCTAAAAGAAATCCTTAGATTCTAGCAACAACTAAGTTTTAGGTGGATAATAAATTTAAATCACAAAATTTTTAAAAGGTCAAATGGGAAAAATGTAAAAAAATAAAAAAATATATATATAATTTATATCGAGTAAGTATCCACTCCTTTAGGTCAATTACTAATTTCATAAAAGAAGTGGGTTGAAAGTAAAATAATTTAAATTTTCTGGGCCAACAACAAAAAGGTGAAAATGAATAGGTTGAAGGGCAAAAAAGGAATTATATAGCTTATTATAAATTTCAATATCACACATCTTCTAGAAAAGTTTACATTCTTTTTTTATTTTTTTTTATTTTTCTGCATAAAACGCAATTATAAAAGGGAATGTCACTTTTCCAACATTTCTTCTAATAGTAATTGTATATTAATTTGCTTATTTTAAAAATTATATTAACTATCTTATAATTATGTTAAATAAAACATTATAGCTTCCACTAACATATATCACCTGTGCATCTTCACTAGTGTCCTTAGGAAAATCGTCTAAATATTTGACATACCGCAAAATGGAAACCGATACTCTTGTTTGGAATGAAGAGAGTACTATTTCTTATTGTAAAAATACGTTTGGATGAAGAGAGTATTTCTTATTGTAAAAATACGGCTACGAGAAGTACATTATGCTTTTAAAGTCATTTTGCAACATTCCAAAGACGCCCTTCTTTCACAACAGTGCAGTTTTAACAATTACTAATACATCTACGAATGTATCTCCTACCCATTCTGTCTCCAATGTGTAACATGTGCTAATGTCTGGGATACAGTTGATGATGGATTTGGTGCCAGAGGAAGAGGAGCTGATACCATTCAGGGTTGGAACAAACTTTTCCAGTGTTTCTCCGGCAGCCTCGCAACCAGAGGGATCCCAAGCATTGTTACGAGATATGCTGATAAATAAATATTCAAGGAACCGTACGTGGCCTGGTCATACCACAGCAGTTTGCAGAAGATCAATATTCTGAAATTGTCAACTTCAAAGACTAGAATTGAGGTTTACACTGGTGAAATATATGTACTAGTTAGATATGAATGTTGGGATCCTTTTTTTGTGCAGTGAATGGCTGTGAAAAGTTGTTTCAGGCTGTTGGTTATGGATTTAGGTATAGTTAAAACCACTAAATATGTTAAGGTTTAGTTAGGTTGATTGGGTTGTTCATGGGAAAGCATCATACTTTTGGAACTTGATGTTGACAAAATTACTCAATCCTTCTTGTTAAATATTATTATGTAAGTCAAGTGGCTGTGATCTTTTGCTTTTGAGTGTTTTAGTATTACAACTAGAGTTTTTAATGCTTCGCGTTGTGGCGTAGTGATAAGGGTGGTTGTTCTTCTCTGTTGCACCCACAGAGGTGTTCATGCACTCAAGCAATTGGGCGAAATTGTAATACAACATACATTGTTAGGTCTTAGCAACCTTTGACCTGTTTTGTAATGCATATTTTTTTTAATTGATAAGCTAAATTTAAAAGTTTTGCCCAATTGATTGTAGCAGTCTATGAACTCATTAGTTGGACATATTTGCAATAGAGTGAAAGTGCTAAATTTTAGGATAAATTTAAGACAAATCACCTCAATTCTTCTCCAAGTTATGTTGAGATCGAATTCTGACCTTCCATCACAACTTTTTATGTTAGCATTTCACTACAAATTAATCAAATTCAATTGGGCAACTCATTGAATTGGCTGCCAGTTTTTTTCCAAACATAGCGGGTATGAATTTTAAATTACAAATCAGGGGCTTGTTTGGTTTCACATGACCACTAAATGTACTCTTTGGTGAATAAAAAAAAAGCACTTTGCTGGAAGGAAAATATACACGCGAATGACAAGAAACTAGATAAAAATCATAAGAGACTGAATGAACATGCCACTTATTTGAAGCAAGCTTTCTGGTAATTCTAGGTTAGTTAATAGCATAATATATAATAGAAACCGAATTCGAAGTACAATAATGTCCAGAAATAGGGTAGTACCTAGGTCAGTTGATACAATAATAGGCAATAACTGATATACTAAAAACTCTTTGAGCTGGCTGCTCTCAGTCGGCAGAGTAGTTAACTGCGAGTTCCCAATAGTCGGCAATGCCAGCATCCATAAACACCTGGTGCGCCTCAGCTTCAGTCTTACACTTGTATTCGTTAAACCATTTGAAGCTCGCTTTAGCAACACTCCCCTCCCAAAGCAACACGCATTTATTGACCTCATTCTTCTTCTTGCTTTCTTCATCTTCAGTGTTTTGAGATTTTTTCAAAGCAGCCCAATTGATACACTTAAGCATAAGCCTCCTAAATTTAGCGATGCCATTTTGTTTTCCACTAACAACCACCATGCTAAAACCATCTTTCAAACGCACCATACATCCTGCCAATAGGTACCCAAAGGCGTAATTGTAAATCTCGACGCTAAGCTCTTCATCTGAAAGGTCGTTGATCCTGTACACCGAAACTATAGTCTCCTCATTCGGATCGTACGTAAAGAGCGGTTGTTGAACAGGATGAGCACGAGGAGTGTACATTTCAGTAAACCCCATAACTAATCTGCAGAAGTCGGCATGATTCATTCTTACAGGTTTTGAGCATGCCATCAACTGTTCATACATCATAGTATCTGGAGCTTCTATTTCATCATCTGAGTTGGAGCCAACACCATGTCCCACCTACATACAAGGTCAAAATAGGACTGCGTTTTTATCTAATGGATTTGCATATCTTCGGCTTCCGTGCTCGAATCTGGAACAAGGCTTGAAAATAATGTTCAGCCCCATTCAACTCTCTTTAACACTCTTCAATTCACTCTCTAACACTATTAACCCTATCAATTAAAACCATTTTCATCATTCATCCAAAGGATCATCCTTCTTCCCCCTCCCCCCGGGCCACCACCACCACCACCACCACCGCTACTATCCAAATCATCATCCCTCTACAAAAGAAGTAGGATACATATATTTCTGTTCTTTACGTTTCATTTAATTCCAAATTCATTGGATATAAAAACAAAAAAAGTAACCCGACAAAAAAACAAAAAAAAAAAGCACGAAGAATGTTTACTCGGTTCCTAGGAACCGAGTAAAGAACACGTCACTCGGTCCTAAGGAATCGAGTGGAATTGAAAAATGACCAAAGCTTAACTCGGTTCCTTTGGGCCGAGTATGATGAACACCACTCGGTTCCTAAGAACCGAGTATACCTTCATCCATGGCAAAAAATTTGAAATGAACACACACAAACACAAACACATACACACACAGTGCTAATTCCTTCACCCATGTATGATAACAATAATTAGACATTTGCAGTTTTGCACAGAATTGGACACTGCCATTTGCAAAACTTCTGCCCCACACCGAATGCTTAATTCCAACCGGAACTTCTGAAAAATGCTAATGGCAATGTGTTGATTTGTGGAAGAAGAAGATTGAAGATGAGAGAGAGTGGAGTGGTAGAGAGAGTGGAGTGTTTTTTAGATTAATGTTAATTAATCTTAAAATTAAATGTGGAGTGTTAGAGAGTTAAATAGTGTGTGTCAATAGTAGCCCTCGAAAAGCATGTTCAGCCCCATTCAACTCTCGGAAGAGGTGGTGGGGATAGGCATCAATCATACCATAATCAGAGAGGTAAAAAAAAGTTAATTTAAAAACAGTTTGCATTACCTCGCTAGGAGTATATGCACATGGTGGTCCTCTATTTCGAGTTGATCTACGCAAATTGTGTTCCATATTTGCATCTGCAAAATACAAAGAACATATATATTAAAAGTAAATAAAAGTAAAAAGGGTGCTGGTAAAAAGCACCCATTAAAACCAATTTTTACTCCCATATTTTAAGCACCCACACTTAAATTTTTACTCCCAAATGCAAATACAACAAATTTTGTCTGAAATCATAATGTGAAGCAATCCCTAGTGACCAACTGGTTTTTCTAGAAGATCAATGAAGTAGTGTTCGCTATAAGCACTTCTCATCTTTTTATTAAATTCAGCCACAGATCCCCTTCTAAGGCCATCACAATTCACTATATTCAAGAAATCGAGTTGTTATTCCATAGTCCATACCCAACTGGTTTTGGGTACTTTTGGGTACTTCTCTCGCAAATACAATGGTCAGAGATATACATACAATTCTCCAACTCATAATTTATATATTGAATTGCAGCTTTGCTGCCTGCTGCAATATAATGGTTGCTCCACACACTGCACTATGCACTATAATGTGTCTCTGCCTGTTTACACAAATTGGTGCACACATAATCATCTCCCCCCCCCCTCCCAAAACAACCACTTTCAACCCCTCAACTGTTCCCAATTTACTACAACATTAACCAATGTCACCCCTTGTCTGTCATTCTGTCAACCAACCAAATTAATAAAATAAAATAGACATCTTCAACCATTAATATATTAATCACATAAATATTATGTAGCTTTTTAAGCCACACAGCTCACACAAGCCACTAATTAAAAGTCGTTTGATACTAAAACGATCACAATTATACGATTATAAGATATCCATGCCTATATATAGCCACTTACATATAACACAAATGCATACATTTCAAGGATGAAATAGATAACAACTCCAACTAGATTCAAGCCCAGAGACCCAGTGGAGACTGAACCAAACTCATACCAAGTGTGCTGGCTGATGGTTCACAGAAAAGACATAATCATCCAAGTTACGAAAAACCTTCAACAAGTCCTCTTAAAATTCTATTTAACTTAATTTCTCTTACAATTCTATTTTTGGAATTCATCAATTCTGCCACAGACCCCCTTCTAAGGCCATCACAATTCACAATATTCAAGAAATCGAGTTGTTATTCCGTAGTCCATACCCAACTGGTTTTGGAAATTCATTTAAAAATGCAAATCAATTTAAAAACAGCTTGCATTACCTTGATGTGAAGGAGAAGCATAAGGAGGCGGCTGAGAATAATCTTAAGAATTTCCGTGAAGAGAAGTGCCAAGAGAAGTCTTGGGAGAATATCCACCAGGCTCCTGACGTTGCACGGGAGAATATCCACCAGGCTCCTGAGGTTGCACAGGAGAATCTCCAAGAACACGTCAGGGAGAATATCCACCAGGCTCCTGAGGTTGCATAGTATCGGGAGAGTCTCCATGTGGCTCCTCAAAAGGCACAACTGCGATTAAAACTTGTTAGCATAAAAACTACAATTAGAAATTAAACTTCAAGAATAAGTAAAAAATCTACTTACCTTCAGGAGGAGGAGGAGGAGGAGGCACAACTTGCTGATGCGGGGGAATGTCAGGAAGAACAAAATCTGCAATTAAAACTTGAAGTTAGCATAAAAACTACAATTAGAAATTAAACTTCAAGAATAAGTAAAAAATTTAATTACCTTCAGAGGTGTCTTTGATACAAGTATTGTACCTCTGTTCCTCCCACTCTTTAATATATCTAGCGTAGTGATGCATCAACCTCCTTTCGTAATGCCCTCTTTTCGACTTCGGCTTTAGATGTATTGGCTCAGTCAATACATCTAGATTTTGAATTCCTAATTGTTGAGGAACTAGATCCGGTCTATGATAGAGTATCGTTTCATAATTAAAAATTATTGTTCGAGAATAAAAAATTCTCTGGCTTGCCACCCGAACCTATCATAAGGCCTCCATCTCACTTCCTACAATATTTTCATCAAAATATTGAGAATTTTGTTTTTTAGAAATCAGTTCTAAAAATTAATTTTAAAAACCTTTCATCAAAAGGAGATAATACCACATTTAGCTTTTGCTGATGATATTATGATTTTTACAAATGGTTCCGGGGCTTCTCTTACTAAATTAATGAGCTTTCTTGGTAAAGTATGAAGCGGAGTCTGGGAATTCTATTAATAAAGAGAAAAGTTGTTTTGTTCTCGGTAGTAAGGCTTCTTCTAGTAGAGATTCTATTATTGCTGTTGTTACTGGTTATGTTCACAAGGCTCTCTACCTTTGAAATATTTGGGTTGCCCTTTATTTGTGGGGAGGAATAAAATTCAATATTATGGTGGATTTTCTTCAACTTGAGTCAATAAAGCATGTGTTTGTATCCTTCTGCTCAGCGAGTTTGGAAGCATCTTGAGCATATTTTTGGGATATGTAGTTCGAGCTTATTATTACATCAGAAACTCAAATGAGTGGTGGATATCTAAGGCTAACTCTCCTGGCTTTAAGGAAATTCTTTCTTTTGTTCCTGTTTGTATTTGCCAAGAGCTATGGAAACGAAGAAATAAGGCTAAATGTGATGGTGTAGAATGTTCAAGTGATGGTCTTATTGCTAATGCTACAGGTCTCATTAAAGATAGATTCTCAAAATTGATGCTTAAGTTTGCTTCATGGAATATTAGGGGCTTAAATGCTCCTCATAAGTATAAAAAGATTGGTAAAGCAATTGAGGAATTTCGTTTAAGTATGCTTTGCCTTGTTGAAAATAAGGTGAACTTTCGAAATATTGAAAAAATTAAACGCAAATGTCTTCCTCGGTGGAATCTTATTCATAATTGCCTGCTAATGGTGTTGGTAGAGTATGGTTTACATGGGATGATTGTAGGTTGGATGTGGATTTGTTGTGGTCTAGTACTCAAACTATTACTTGTAGGGTTGTTGATCGAGTTGTGCAAAAGATTTTTATGGCTACTTGTGTGTATGGTTTTAATGATAGGGTCTCTAGATATACTTTATGGTAGGACATAGAGTATATAGCTCGGTTGGTTGCTGGTCATCCTTGGGTTGTTATGGGGGACTTCAATGTTATCCGCTTTGCTCATGAACGGTTGGGGGGTATCCATCCTGATATTGCTGAAATGGCTGACTTCAATAATTGTCTTAATGCTATTGAAGTTGTTGAGATGACTACTAGAGGTGGGCTGTTTACATGGGATAATAAAAGAAATGGGGAGGCTAATATTAAAAGCAAAATTGATAGGGTGTTTTGCAATGAATCTTGGCTTCAGGAGTTCCCTAATGTTGAGGCTGCTATTATGGTGGGTGGTGTTTCAGATCATGCTCCTATTGTTGTGACTATTGCCTATTCTAATAGGAAAGGGAATAAACCATTTCGGTTTTTTGATTTTTGGATGCGGAATATGAATTTTGCTGATATTGTTAGGCAGTCCTGGTGTCTTCCTAGTGATGGTTTTCCTATGTTCCAAGTAACTACTAAGTTGCGTAGACTGAAGTTTGAATTGAAGAAGCTTAACAAGAGATGTTATAGTAATATCTCAATTCGTACTGGGGAAGCTAGAGAGGATTTACATAGTTATCAGAGAAGTCTTCAAAACTCCGTGGTGACTTTGGATATGAGAAATAAAGAAAGGGATTTGTTACTTAAATATGTAGAGCTTCGGGACGCGAAGGTAAGAGTTTTTTCGATAGAAGTCGAGGATTGGCTTAACTGTGGGGATAGGAACACTACCTATTTTCATCGAAAAGTCAAAGTTAATAGAGCTCGGTGTAAAGTGATGAGTATTTTGGGGGAGGATGGGCAACGTATTGAAGGAGAGATGGGGGTTCACTGTGAAGCTGTCCGGTACTTTAGTTCTTTATTGGGTCAATCGGGTACTGTTAATGTGGTGAGTAATGTTCCCGTTCGGCGAAAGCTTCAGTCTGATCAACGGTTGGATATGATTAGGGAGGTCTCTATGAATGAAATTAAGTGTGCTATGTTTTCTATTGGCTCAAAAAAAGCCCCGGGGCCTGATGGGTATAATGCTAGTTTTTTCAAGGCTAATTGGGACATGGTGGGTATGGATGTTACTAATGTTGTGAGTTCGTTCTTTCAAACAGGGAAGTTGCTCAAAGCCTGGAATGTTACTACCATTACTCTTATTCCTAAGGTTTCTAGTCCTAGTACCATGAAGGATTTTTGTCCTATCTCTTGTTGCAATGTGGTTTTTTCGAAGGTTCTGGTTGCTAGACTGAAGCCTTATCTGGATGATCTTGTTAGGCCACAGCAATCTGCCTATTTTCAAGGTAGACATATTGCGGATAATATTTTGTTAATGCAGGAACTTATAAGGGGCTATCACCGTCGGGGTGGTGTCGCCAGATTTGCTTTAAAAATTGATATTCAAAAGGCTTATGATTCGGTTGATTGGAATTTTTTGAAACAAGTGTTGGTGTCTATGAATTTTCATCCTATCATGATTCAGTGGATCATGTGCTGTGTATCTACCCCTACTTACTCAATTTTCTTGAACGGTTACTTAGAAGGTTTTTTTGCTGGTGCCAAGGGCCTTAGGCAAGGGGATCCCATTTCCCCCTACCTTTTTATTCTAGTTATGGAGGCTTTCTCTACTCAGTTGGATACAATTATGACTGCTCCTGGATTTATGTTTCATCCTAAATGTGCTGATATTGGCATTAATCATGTGTTGTTTGCAAATGATCTCTTCGTTTTGAGTGGATCTACTAGGCATTCTTTGCAGCTCATTAAGAAAGTGTTTGATGATTTTGGTTCTGCTTTGGGTTTGAAGCCTAATTTGATAAAGAGTAGTATGTTTGTTGCGGGCTTACTTGATGAGGATAAGATGGCTCTGAGTGAGTTTATGGGTATGAATATTCAGGCTTTACCGGTCAGATACCTCGGAGTTCCTCTTATTTCTACTCGATTGCAGGTGCGGGACTGCGACATTATCAAGCAAAATATTTTGGGTAAAATTCATAGCTGGACCAGTAGAGCATTGAGTTATGCTAGGAGAATTCAGTTGGCCATCTCTGTTTTACATGGAATGCAAGCTTACTGGGCTAGTATTTTCATTCTTCCTAAGAAAGTTCTTAAAGAAGTCGATGACTCTATTCGGAATTTTATTTGGTCGGGTCCAAATTTGAAGAGTTCGGGTGCTAAAGTTGCTTGGGATGATGTTTGTGTTCCTAAAAAGGAGGGTGGGCTTGGTATCAGGAGTGTTGTGGAATAAAGCAGCCATGATGAGACACGTGTGGGATATTGCTCGTAAGAAGGATAGCCTGTGGGTCAAATGGTGCCATATTGTACATGTTAAGAAATAAAAGCCTTTGGAGCTGCAGCTGTCCTGCAGATGCTTCTTGGACTTGGAGAAAGATTCTTAAGTTGCGAGCTTTGGCTGTTCATTTTATTAAATATGTGGTGGGTAATGGGAAATTAGTGTTTGTGTGGCATGATAATTGGCATACCCTCGGTCCCCTTAAATTGAGATTTGGTCATAGAGTTATTTACGATTCGGGGAGTGAGGATGGTGCTAAGGTAGATAGTTTGATTAGTGTTGCTGGTTGGTGTCATTTTCCAGCTATCTTTATTGCCCTTTTACAAATTAATGATGGTTTTCCTTTTTATCAACCTCGCTTAGATAGGGAGGAGTGGACTATCACCAAAGATAGGAAATTTTCTATTAATTCTGCATGGACTGCTATTAGGAGGACTTGTGAGACGGTTCCTTGGTATGGTTTAGTTTGGCCTAAAGATGTCGTGCCTCGTTGTAGTTTTATTTTTTGGCTTGTCGGTAAAAATCGGTTGAGGACTAGAGACAGATTACGAAGATGGGGCTTAATCCAAGTTAGTAACTGTGTGTTTTGTGATCAGGAGGAAGAGAGCAGAGACCATATGTTTTTCAATTGTTGTTATACTCAGGGAATCTGGAGGGTTGTTATCCGAAGACTGAATCATAACTACAGGTGCGTTTCTTGGCAACAGGAACTAGACGAGGCAATGAATCGTTTTAAGGGAGTTTTTATGCGTGCTAGAATTAGTAGGTTAGCTACGAAAGTTGGCATTTATTGTATCTGGCAGGAGAGAAATAATAGGATCTTTCAGGGTACTAATAATAATGTCGAAGGTTTGAAGAGAGATTGAAAAGTATATCATAAGTATTAGTTGGGGGTGGAGGGTTAATCGAAATTTTGAGAACCGGAGTATTTGTAAAGAATGGGGTATTAGTGAGAGAGTTTTGGTGTAATCCAGGGGTTTGCCCCTGTTGATTCTTCTATTTTTGTTGTTTGTACTTTTATAAATTTTGAATTTACCTAAAAAAAAAGAAGGGCAAATAAACTTATTAATTATTCCCACTAGCGGTTAAATCATTTTTTAAACAAATGTAGTTGAAAAAGGACAATAATGATTTTAAAATAACAACATAATGCATGTATTAATCACTTTGGAACAAACTACTTCAACTTTAACCGAAGCATTTGCCTGAATGTATATGCACACAGTGAGTGGGATTGGCTTAGTTTAGGACTTTAGGAGATAATACCTCATCTTGGAGATTCAAAAAGGTATCTACCCATATCACACGATGGTGAGCATTTGATGTTGTTCTGTGGAGGAGGCTGGCCCACCTTTTGAAGGATGGAAATTGAGCGGGGACAGGTGCCATATAGACCAAGAAATCCCGCCTCACGCGGACGACGCGCTCCAAAAAAAATCTCAAAAAAAATAAAAAAACAATTAGTTTTCAATCAGAATAATTACAGTTTTTAACACTAGGAAAAAAGAAAAAAAAAATATAGAACATACCTCCAAAACCCACATTGCTCCCTTGGAATTTTTTAAATTATTATTTCCCAAACATGAGTGCAGCTTTGCAAGCACAGTAGCACCCTATGCATAGCCGTTCAAAGAATCGGCAGTTACATGTCTCAAAAAATGTAAATACAATATTGGGACAGTCACTTTGTCAGACTCGGGAAATAGTAATGTCCCAATAATAAAAAGAATATATGCCCGGACATATGGATCTATTTCTACATCATGCTCTCCAATGTTTGCCGGGACGTTTTCAAATTCCCTCTTTAACCAACTATTCTCTAAAACATCTTTTCTCCCCCTTTTAGGTTGGTCCCGTCCTAGTAAGTCTATAAAAAGACTAGTAGCGGGAAAATCCTCACTAACAAAGGGCTTACCATCAACCGGAAGCCCTAACAAAAAATAAATATCTTCTAATCCAAAATACAAACTAATTCTATCAAATGTAAAAGACTGACTCTTCATAAGCTGTACAAACAGTGTGTAAAAATTCTGAACTTTGCTTAAAATTTTGTAACCCAATAAAAGCTTCAAAACATGTGTTTTGAAGCTTGGCGACAACCTTGGCATCTACTTGCCAAGATGCAAATAAAGTCAGGTTTCCTGATCCTCTCTTCGCCATTAGAATACAAGAAAATCAGAAACCGGAACAGTGACCTGCAACCTGTTACAGAATCAAATTGAAACAAAAATTCAATTCCTTTTTCGGTAAAAAATGCCAGCCCTACACAAAGGTAGCATCATCACAAGCAAACTATTTTAAATAACTAAACCAAAGGTAGTAAAATTAAAGAGAGCTCATCATAATCGATCTAAACTACTAAATCAGAAAACCCAAAATCAGATGGGCAAGAGAGGAAGGCATGGAGAAATAAACAATGGTTAGTAGTCTACGTATCATGTTTTGTTCTTATGCTATATATCATGTTTTCTTTTTTCTTATTTTTTTATTATCCTATGATTTCGAGTGGCCCTACAAATACAACATCCCTCTTAGTTGAGGGCCACTTGCATCTCTCTCACCATTAACTATGTCTTCTTCTCTTCTCCTCTCTTATTAATTGTAAGTGGGGGCACTCCCATTCCAAGGGGATCTCTCAAAGAAAATATTGGATACTTTTTATAGTATTATTATGTGTATTATATCTAATACTAATATATAATAATAGAAGCTTTTAATGTATGATTGACAAGTGTCCCTTCTCTCTCTCTCTCTCTCTTCCTCAGCAACTAAAAGCCGTGTCTTCTCTCGCTTTTTCAAAAAAATTAAACTGTTGTTTCCTCTTTCTAATCTCTTTCTCTTTCCCTCCACCTATTTGACCAAACTTTTCATTCACTTTATTTTAGAGACAGAAAGCAAGAGAGAGAGAGAGACGAAAGATTGTTGTTTGTTCTTCTTAAAGGTAAATATTCTTTGTCTTTTATTTTTGTTTATGTTTAATGTTTGATTACTTCGATATTTTCCACCGCTCTCTTGCAATTCCTCTGTTAAGTTTTCCTTTTTAGTGTTCGTTGGCTTAAAGCTTTAGATTGGGGTTTAAAAGTCTAGATTTGGTTAAGTTTGTATGTATTTAATATGTATGCATATCATTTGCAATACAAATTATCTGCAAGAAATGCATACAAAAGGAGAAGGAAAGTTAAAAAAAATATTAGAGAGAGAAAGGGGGAAATGGGTCAGAAAGGAGGAATAAATCTATAGTCCCACTTCTAATTGTAGATGGAGAAACTTATCTAGAAACCGACCGGTTACAGTGGTAACCGGTGATCTTTCAGATGGTTGTAATTCTTCCATCATCCCCACCTATATTTCTTGGAACTTTTATTTCCAAATAAAGAAACCAAAAATCATTTTAGCCAATTCCTTATTAAAGTGAGAGAACACCCTCAATTTTTCATGTTTTTCCATTTCTCACCCTCTGTCTCTCATCCAACCCCACTTATGGGGCCAATTTTCCATCATCTCAACAACTAATATACAAGACTTTTCACTTTCTTCATCCAATTTTTTCCTAAATTCAAAACAGTTTTTCCTATAATATAGTTTTCATGGTTGATTTGTATTAATTCATGGAATAAGGTGGTTGATTTGTATTATATGCTCTCTCCTATTTGTTATATATACACACAACATATTTTGCAAAAATTCGACTTTTAGGTGATCCCGTTGCTCTCTTTTCCTTTAACCATCAATCCTAAAATCGTTAGATCTGGCTCCAACATCACCTAGTCTTGAATCAATCCCTAGCACATCTTGCCAGTTTAAGACTTGACGTCTAATCTCTGATCCCAACAGTAACTTTTCAAGCCGTTGCATTGAAATTTTTCTTTCTAAAATCAATTCTCTAATAACTTTCTCCTCGAGTTATTGCCTCTGTAAAAATAAAATCTCCTCTCTCATTCTGCTCATCCCTCTCTCTCATCGCCATCTCTTTATACTCAAGTCTAAGGAGCCACCGGCAATGTCTTTCCCCTTCATTTCAAAATTACTCTCCTAAACAAGTGATGCGAACGGAATCCTCCTTATCCGCACCATTAGCCGCGGTCTTAGATGGCAATGGTATGGTTGATCAAGATCATCAATATGTTGTTGGTGACTTTGTGTGAGAAAAAATCCAAAATTTGTTTACGAATTGCTCTTGGTGGCCTGGGCTTATTTATGATCCTTCTGATGCGTCCGACTATTTTGCTAAGTACAAGACGGAGGATCCTGGTCTCCTGGTGGGTCTTGTGTATTAGTTGTTGAGATGATGGAAAATTGGCCCCATAAGTGGGGTTGGATGAGAGACAGATGGTGAGAAATAGAAAAACATGAAAAATTGTGGGTGTTTTCTCACTTTAATGAAGAAAGTGAGATAATCAAAAATTGGCCCCATAAGTGGGGTTGGATGAGAGACAGAGGGTGAGAAATGAAAAAACGTGAAAAATTGAAGGGGTTCTCTCATTTTAATAAGGAATTGGGTTAAATGATTTTTGGTTTCTTTATTTGGAAATAAAAATTCCAAGAAACAAAGGTGGGGATGATGGAAGAATTATAACCATCTAAAGGATCACCGGTTACCACTGTAACCGGTTGGTTTCTAGATAAGTTTCTCCATCTACAATTAGAAGTGGGACTATAGATTTATTCTTCCTTTCTGACCCATTTCCCCCTTTCTCTCTCTAATATTTTTTTTTTACTTTCCTTCTCCTTTTGTATGCATTTCTTGCAGATAATTTGTATTGCAAATGATATGCATACATATTAAATACATACAAACTTAACCAAATCTAGACTTTTAAACCCCAATCTAAAGCTTTAAGCCAACGAACACTAAAAAGGAAAACTTAACAGAGGAACTGCAAGAGAGCGGTGGAAAATATCGAAGTAATCAAACATTAAACATAAACAAAAGTAAAAAACAAAGAATATTTACCTCTAAGAAGAACAAACAACAATCTTTTGTCTCTCTCTCTCTTGCTTTCTGTCTCTAAAATAAAGTGAATGAAAAGTTTGGTCAAATAGGTGGAGGGAAAGAGAGAGAGATTAGAAAGAGGAAACAACAGTTTAATTTTTTTGAAAAAGCGAGAGAAGACACGGCTTTTAGTTGCTGAGGAAGAGAGAGAGAGAGAGAAGGGACACTTGTCAATCATACATTAAAAGCTTCTATTATTATATATTAGTATTAGATATAATACACATAATAATACTATAAAAAGTATCCAATATTTTCTTTGAGAGATCCCCTTGGAATGGGAGTGCCCCCACTTACAATTAATAAGAGAGGAGAAGAGAAGAAGACATAGTTAATGGTGAGAGAGATGCAAGTGGCCCTCAACTAAGAGGGATGTTGTATTTGTAGGGCCACTCGAAATCATAGGATAATAAAAAAATAAGAAAAAAGAAAACATGATATATAGCATAAGAACAAAACATGATACGTAGACTACTAACCATTGTTTATTTCTCCATGCCTTCCTCTCTTGCCCATCTGATTTTGGGTTTTCTGATTTAGTAGTTTAGATCGATTATGATGAGCTCTCTTTAATTTTACTACCTTTGGTTTAGTTATTTAAAATAGTTTGCTTGTGATGATGCTACCTTTGTGTAGGGCTGGCATTTTTTTACCGAAAAAGGAATTGAATTTTTGTTTCCGTTTGATTCTGTAACAGGTTGCAGGTCACTGTTCCGGTTTCTGATTTTCTTGTATTCTAATGGCGAAGAGAGGATCAGGAAACCTGACTTTATTTGCATCTTAGCAAGTAGATGCCAAGGTTGTCACCAAGCTTCAAAACACATGTTTTGAAGCTTTTATTGGGTTACAAGATTTTAAGCAAAGTTCAGAATTTTTACACACTGTTTGTACAGCTTATGAAGAGTCAGTCTTTTACATTTGATAGAATTAGTTTGTATTTTGGATTAGAAGATATTTATTTTTTGTTAGGGCTTCCGGTTGATGGTAAGCCCTTTGTTAGTGAGGATTTTCCCGCTGCTAGTCTTTTTATAGACCTACTAGGACGGGACCAACCTAAAAAGGGGAGAAAAGATGTTTTAGAGAATAGTTGGTTAAAGAGGGAATTTGAAAACGTCCCGGCAAACATTGGAGAGCATGATGTAGAAATAGATCCATATGTCCGGGCATATATTCTTTTTATTATTGGGACATTACTATTTCCCGAGTCTGAGAAAGTGACTGTCCCAATATTGTATTTACATTTTTTGAGACATGTAACTGCCGATTCTTTGAACGGCTATGCATGGGGTGCTGCTGTGCTTGCAAAGCTGCACTCATGTTTGGAAAATAATAATTTGAAAAATTCCAAAGGAGCAATGTGGGTTTTGGAGGTATGTTCTATAGTTTTTTTTTTCTTTTTTCCTAGTGTTAAAAACTGTAATAATTCTGATTGAAAACTAATCGTTTTTTTATTTTTTTTGAGATGTTTTTTTTGGAGCGCATCGTCCGCGTGAGGCGGGATTTCTTGGTCGATATGGTACCTGTCCCCGCTCAATTTCCATCTTTCAAAAGGTGGGCCAACCTCCTCCACAGAAAAACATCAAATGCTCACCATCGTGTGATATGGGCAGATACCTTTTTGAATCTCCAAGATGAGGTATTATCTCCTAAAGTCCTAAACTAAGCCAATCCCACTCATTGTGTGCATATACATTCAGGAAAATGCTTCGGTTAAAGTTGAAGTAGTTTGTACCAAAGCGATTAATACATGCATTATGTTGTTATTTTAAAATCATTGTCCTTTTTCAACTACATTTGTTTAAAAAATGATTTAACTGCTAGTGGGAATAATTAATAAGTTTATTTGCCCTTCTTTTTTTTTAGGTAAATTCAAAATTTATAAAAGCACAAACAACAAAATACAAGAATCAACAGGGGCAAACCCCTGGATTACACCAAAACTCTCTCACTAATACCCCATTCTTTACGAATACTCCAGTTCTCAAAATTTCGATTAACCCTCCACCCCCAACTAATACTTATGATATACTTTTCAATCTCTCTTCAAACCTTTAACATTATTATTAGTACCCTGAAAGATCCTATTATTTCTCTCCTGCCAGATACAGTAAATGCCAACTGCCATAGCTAACCTACTAATTCTAGCACGCATAAAAACTCCCTTAAAATGATTCATTGCCTCGTCTAGTTCCTGCTGCTAAGAAACGCACCTGTAGTTATGATTCAGTCTTCGGATAACAACCCTCCAAATTCTCTGAGTATAACAACAATTGAAAAACATATGGTCTCTACTCTCTTCTTCCTGATCACAAAACACACAGTTACTAACTTGGATTAAGCCCCATCTTCGTAATCTGTCTCTAGTCCTCAACCGATTTTTACAGACAAGCCAAAAAATAAAACTACAACGAGGCACGGCATCTTTAGGCCAAACTAAACCATACCAAGGAACCGTCTCACAAGTCCTCCTAATAGCAGTCCATGCAGAATTAATAGAAAATTTCCTATCTTTGGTGATAGTCCACTCAACAGCATCCTCCCTATCTAAGCGAGGTTGATAAGAAGGAAAACCATCATTAATTTGTAAAAGGGCAATAGAGATAGCTGGAAAATGACACCAACCAGCAGCACTAATCAAACTATCTACCTTAGCCTTGTTTTTTTTTAATCTGATAATAAATATAGCTGTGTAGACCTTGCCTTGCTTGTTTTTGCTTTAACTAGCAACACAAATATCGGGATATTTACATATGATCCTTTTGTTCCTAGGCCTGGTGGATTTCAACTCGATTCATTGGCCTTCGCTTCTGGACTGTACGGGCCTTATGCACCGCATAACTCATTCGAATGGCTAAACCTTCACCATGCATCGCAAATGGAAGCCACACTTCCAGAAAATTATCCATATGATAACTTGCGCTTTCTCAAAAGAGATTTTAATGTTATATTGAAGGGTGCAGGGAATTGAAGCCAACGATGCGCAACTGAGATTGTACTTTTGTGCAATTGAAGACCTTATTTACCTCTCAGAGGTGTAAGTATTTAAACCTTAATTTATGGTCCGTTTGTTAACAACATGGAAAAAAAAAAAAAATAGTTAGGTGGTGTTTGGTTATTGTTTCTAGACAAGTTTTTAAAAATTTGGTGTTTGGTTGAATGTTTTGAGTTAGAGTTTTCATGTTGAAAAGTGAATTTGGTTTTGTTTGACTTTTTTTCGACTAATGAAAAAAACACATAAAAAATTTCAAAAAATAATCACAATAGATCTTAATGTTGTTGCTTCATTGTTGTTGCTGTTGCTTCATTGAGAAATACAAAAAATGGTTTATATATAAAATAAACAATAGAAGACTAAAATATATTTCACCAATCACCATTGATGAAGTAGATTGAGTTCCCAAAACAGAAATTAGAAGTGAATCTTGATGTTGGTGGCATATTAAAATGGTAAAAAAGGTTAGGGGACTTTAGGGTTTTCTTTTGAAAAAATGTAGCAGAGATAGATTTGAGTCTTGAGATAGATATTTTAATTTGTTGTAGTACAAGTGTAGTCTTCAAAGAAACTTCGGTTAATAACCTCATTCGAGGACTCCAAAGGTTGGATCCTTTTGGAGTTGTCCTATGAGCTCTGTTAATCAGGTTGTCTTTGACCGTGAGTTGAAATTGATGTGTTGGATTTTCTCGTGTGTGTATTGTGTAATTTGATTTATAATTCGAAAGAAAAAACTGCCAATATGTGTGTTTGAGAAATCCCACATCGCTCCAGTCTTCAAAGAAACTTGGGTTAATAATCTCATTCGAGGACTCCAAAGGTTGGATCCTTTTGGAGTTGTCATATGAGCTCTGTTAATCAGGTTGTCTTTGACCCGTGAGTTGAAATTGATGTGTTGGATTTTCTCGTGTGTGTGTTGTGTAATTTGATTGATAATTCGAAAAAAAAAAAGTGTAGTACAAAGTGAACCTACAATAATAACATGTATGCCTCCACTATCAAGAGATTTATATAACATTGAAATGTCGGTTTGGTTCGGTTGTAGCCGATTTTTTATTACTTAAAATTGTAAACCGAACCACTATTAATTGGTTTTCTATTTTATAAACCAAATAGACCATATTAATTAAAAAAAACGGCAGTTTTAGTTTTTCGGTTTTAGTGCACACCTCTAGGTTTGTTTATAAAATGCTAGTCCTAATTTATTTTAGTAATGGTTTGTTTATATTTTAGTTAATGGAGATTGAGACAGCAGCGTATCTACTACTAGGAGTATCCATCTTGGTATTATTTGCTGCATTATTTACTTTTTGGGCTGCGATTTTGCTCTTTGGCTGCAAAGAGCAAAATCACGAGGATATTGAGTGCAGTTCTACCTCGAGCCGCAGTCCACCAAGTCTCGAGACCATTACTTCCCCTGAGCTTGTTACGATGCCCCCACTATCACCCGTGCTTGTTCCGATGGTGCCCCCATCACCCGAGATCGTTCCGATGCCCTCATCACCCGAGATCGTTTCGATGCCCTCAAGATTTAAGAAGTTTTATGTTAACTCCAAAGGAGTTGGAGTATCATTTTATTAAAAACTTTTATATTATATAATATGTTTTAGGATGAAGTTGGAAGGTCCAGAAAAAAGAATTACAAAAATATAGGCAATCCCTAATGAGACATTTCACTGCTCTCACTACGAGAATGAGACATTTTACTCATAATGTATAGGAAATCCCTAATGAAACCTTTATAGAGTATCCTTCTTGAGCCCTACAAAACGGGCAACACAATATCATGCTTGTCACCACATTATGAGTGAAATGTCTCATTCTCGTAGTGAAAGTAGTGAAATGTCTCATTAGAGATTACCTATATTTTTGTAATTTTTTTTTCTAGACCTTTCAACTTCATCCCAAAACATATTATATAATATAAAAGTTTTTAATAAAATGATACTCCAACTCCTTTGGAGTCAACATAAAACTTCTTAAATCTTGAGGGCATCGGAACGATCTCGGGTGATGAGGGCATCGAAATAAGCACGGGTGATAGTGGGGGCATTGGAACAAGCACGGGTGAAAGTGGAGGCATCGTAACAAGCTCAGGGGAAGTAACGGTCTCGAGACTTGGTGGACTGCGGCTCGAAGTAGAACTGCACTCAATATCCTCGTGATTTTGCTCTTTGCAGCCAAAGAGCAAAATCGCAGCCCAAAAAGTAAATAATGCAGCAAATAATACCAGGATGGATACTCCTAGTAGTAGATACGCTGCTGTCTCAATCTCCATCATCTAAAATATAAACAAACCATTACTAAAATAAATTAGGACTAGCATTTTATAAACAAACCTAGAGGTGTGCACTAAAACCGAAACACTAAAACAGCCATTTTTTTTAATTAATATGGTCTATTCGGTTTATAAAATAGAAAACCAATTAACAGCGGTTCGGTTCACAATTTTAAGTAATAAAAAATCGGCTACAACCGAACCAAACCGACATTTCAATGTTATATAAATCTCTTGATAGTGGAGGCATACATGTTATTATTGTAGGTTCACTTTGTACTACACTTTTTTTTTTTCGAATTATCAATCAAATTACACAACACACACACGAGAAAATCAAACACATCAATTTCAACTCACGGGTCAAAGACAACCTGATTAACAGAGCTCATAGGACAACTCCAAAAGGATCCAACCTTTGGAGTCCTCGAATGAGATTATTAACCCAAGTTTCTTTGAAGACTGGAGCGATGTGGGATTTCTCAAACACACATATTGGCAGTTTTTTCTTTCGAATTATTAATCAAATTACACAACACACACACGAGAAAATCCAACACATCAATTTCAACTCACGGTCAAAGACAACCTGATTAACAGAGCTCATAGGACAACTCCAAAAGGATCCAACCTTTGGAGTCCTCGAATGAGGTTATTAACCGAAGTTTCTTTGAAGACTACACTTGTACTACAACAAATTAAAATATCTATCTCAAGACTCAAATCTGTCTCTGCTACATTTTTTCAAAAGAAAACCCTAAAGTCCCCTAACCTTTTTTGCCATTTTAATATGCCACCAACATCATGATTCACTTCTAATTTCTGTTTTGGGAACTCAATCTACTTCATCAATGGTGATTGGTGAAATATATTTTAGTCTTCTTTTGTTTATTTTATATATAAACCATTCTTTGTATTTCTCAATGAAGCAACAGCAACAACAAAATCATTTTAGGGTTTTTTTCGCATTAAAAAGAAATCACAACAGAACCATTACTGTTGTGTGAGCGAGAGAGGGTTTGGCCGGGGGGAGAGAGAGGGTTTCGTGTACCAGAGATTTTGCCAGAGGAGCGCCCGGAGGAGAGCCAGAGCCGTGAGCGAGAAAAAATCACAACAGAACCATTACTGTGTGAGAGAGAGAGAGGGTTTGGCAGGGGGAGAGTGAGAGAGAGAGGGTTTCGCTTACCAAAGATTGACAGAGGAGCGCCCGGAGGAGAGAGAGAGGAGTGCAGTGGAGACAAAGATGGTCATGTCACGCAGTTTTTTTTTGGTCTACACTACTGTAGGTGATTATTTCAAATAAGGTGAGGAAACAGAGATGGTCATGTCACGCAGGAGGTAGGTGGCGTGCTTGGGGAGAGGATTGGAGCAGATTCCAGAAAATTGAATCAACTACGTATGCGCAGAACTAGTCCTGGGCCGAATTTGATCTGAATCCTATGGGCTTGTTTGGTTAATATTTCTGAGCAAGATTTTAAAATTTTTTCTCAAAACACAATTTAAAATCAATTATACTTTTATACTTTTCAAAATTTATTTCACTATACTTTCTCTCTCTAATTTTTTTTTAAAACGCCATAACTTTAAGTCTAAAAATCAAAAAATAATAAAAAAATATATATTTGAAACCTACTCATCGAGACCTATAAAATAAGATCTATTGTGACTATTTTTTGAAATTTTTTATGCGTTTTTTTCATTGGTTGAAAAAAAGTCAAACAAAACTAAATTCACTTTTCAACATAAAAACTCTAACTCAAAACATTCAACCAAACACCAAATTTTTAAAAACTTGTCTAGAAACATTAACCAAACACCACCTTAATTTTTGTGAGAAGTGAAAAATAAGTTGACATATGTGGTAAAATTCTTATTCTGTAGACTTTTCAATAGAAAAATTTTCTATGGGAGTTGAAGAAGATAAAATTTTCACGAAAAATAACCATCTCCATCACTTGTCTCGACTTATTTTCTAACTGCTTACATAAATTAAGTATTTTTTTCTCTCAAGTAGATTCTTTATTTTATAATTAGTTCATTTTGTTTCAATCTAGGAGCTAATTGCAGTATTTTTGTTACTAGGTGTCTTGCACTAAAATTTTTATCTACTCCTAAAGTTATTCTGGGTTTTCCGTCTCCATATATGTGCATCATCTTGGTTATATAACATAATTATCTTATAATAGGACGTGCACGTCCACAATACAAAGATATGCAAATCCATTAGATAAAAGCGCAGTCATATACATAATAAGTTAACATATATCAAAATGGATTCAGGAGCCAACTATTCATTAACCATATCCAAAATCGTACTTATCCTTCTACACGTAGAATATTCCCAATCAAAACTCTTACATATGAAAGTAGTAATTTACGAAGAAAGTTCTAATATCTCTTCATCATTGCTTTTGAAACCAAAGCAATTACTGATATCGAAGAGGTCATTGTTGATGAAGGAGTGTAACATGATGAGGTCATTGTCGATCTCACGATCAAACATACCCAACCTGTTGACATCGAGGAGGGGGAGTCCTCTAAGATTGCGGCTAGTATACATGAAAAGCTTATGAATGAAATCAGCCAAGTAATTAACAAGTCCTCCTTATGTGGAGGACAGGTCTCGACCTCCGCATTATGGGCGGTAAGAACATGATCCTATCAATCAATTATTTCTTTCAAATATTTTTGGCCACAAAGTTCTAGTTTCTCCAAATTCTTCCATTCGCTAATAATAGAAGGAAATATTTGGTCTTAGAGGACTCTCCCTCCTCGATTTCAGCAGGTTGGGTATGTTCGATCGTGAGGTCAATAATGACCTCTTTAGGTTGCACTCCTTCATCAATAATGACCTCTTCGATGTCAGCAATGATGAAGAGATATTGGAATTTTCTTCGCAAATTACTACTTTCATATGCAAGAGTTGTGATTGGAAATATTCTATGTGTAGAAGAATGAGTACAGTTTTGGATATGGTTAATGAATAATTGTCTCCTGAATTCATTTTGATATATGTTAACTTATTATATATATGACTGCGTTTTTATCTAATGAATTTGCATATATTTGCATTGTGGACGTGCACGTCCTATTATAAGATAATAGGACGTGCGTTTTTATCTAATGGATTTGCATATATAATAAGTTAACATATATAATAAGTTAACACCTGGTGCGCCTCAGCTTCAGTCTTACACTTGTATTCGTTAAACCATTTGAAGTTCGCTTTAGCAACACTCCCCTCCCAAAGCAACACGCATTTATTGACCTCATTCTTCTTCTTGCTTTATTCATCTTCAGTATTTTGAGATTTTTTCAGAGCAGCCCAATTGAATTTAGCGATGCCATTTTGTTTTCCACTAACAACCACCATGCTAAAACCATCTTTCAAACGCACCATACATCCTGCCAATAGGTACCCAAAGGCATAATTGTAAATCTCGACGCTAAGCTCTTCATCTAAAAGGTCGTTGATCCTGTACACCGAAACTATAGTCTCCTCATTCGGATCGTACGTAAAGAGCGGTTGTTGAACAGGACGAGCACGAGGAGTGTACATTTCAGTAAACCCCATAACTAATCTGCAGAAGTCGGCATGATTCATTCTTACAGGTTTTGAGCATGCCATCAACTGGTCATACGTCATAGTATCTGGAGCTTATATTTCATCATCTGAGTTGGAGCCGACACCATGTCCCACCTACATACAAGGTCAAAATAGGTGCACAAATCATGTACTTTGTTTTATATATTTAGATTTGCAACTAAATTGACTTTGAGACAAAGGATATCCAAAAATGACACCGCCATTCTGCATAAATGATGTTTTACTCACACATGTTGTGGCCGATTGATTTTTCTCTCCTATACACATTTGAAACAAAGCAGGGGTACCTACAATATATATGTTGAAAAGTAACTGCAATGGACACTAAAGGTCTCGGTAGACATTCTACACCAAGTTGGCAAATAGCTTTGACTGTGCAATAAAAGTATCTACCCATTGAATGAAAGTATGTACGAGTTTACTAAATTGTTGTTGTTTCGTTTCAGTTCTGCATTCAGATTAGGATGAATGTTGAAGATTACTAGATTTCAAAAATATTAATACATCGAAGAGTGGACAATTTGAACCACACTCACTAAAGGCCGCAAGGGCCCAGGGGAACCTCCACTTTATTCTCTAAGATCCCTGCATCTCAGATTACGAGTCCCAATTAGATTTTCAATTCTTTTCAAGAGAAAAACTAGTTTGAAGAGAGTTACTGAAATCAAGCATCTCCCAATCTTTAATAGCAAGGCCTTGAGCGTAAGTGGGTGTAGAAGTTTGCTTCAGAAGGTAACAGATTGAGGAAGAGGGTTATCCAAGCTAGATTTGGACTCCCAACAAATTCGGGTGGAGGTCAGCTGAGGCGAGTTTAGGTCACAAAATGGGCTTGTGGAAGCTAGATTCAGGCTAAATTTCTTGGTCGTGTTTCCGTCCAAGTTTTACTCAGAAAATTATGGCAATTTGTGATGATGTTTGGTGTCGTTCCACTCCCTTGGGGGTTCAATTTCCAGGGATCCAAAATCTTGTGAGGGGTCCCCGGCTGGCTACATGGTCTTTTCAGATGAGATATGAGTTTTGAATCCCGTTTTTGGAACTCAACATCATGATGGATAGTTAGACATGGGAAACTTCATTTTGGGTGTTGTCCTTTTTTTTTAAATCAGAAACAAAACTTTATTAGTAACTAGAACAAAAAGGAACTCTTTTTTATTTTTATTTTTTTTGGGTGTTCTTGAGACTCTGGATACTGATTCATTGCTGGTGTTGTGTTGCGTTGGAGGAGTAATATTGGTGTTTCCTACGTTAAATCCTTGTACTTTCCTTTACTTGGAGAGAGCATAAGGGAGGTGTTTTGTAGGTGTAGAATTTCCTACCCCCGCAAAGTTGTCAAATGCGTCGGTATGGTTTTTCATTTAGGTTTTTTGTAGCACTAACTTCTAACAACCCGGCCTATATATCAAACTCAGCCGAAGTTGCGGATTCAATTTCCTACCATAGATTTGTGACACAAAAAATGCATCGAGCAGTTTAAAGCATTGGAAGAAGCTCACGCTACAGAAAATTTGTCAGAAGGGTAACTTAATTTTTAGTAGGTTTGCATGATCTACATCTTTCGGCGCATGTTCGTAGGTTCACACGGACATAGATACAACAACAGTCAAATAAAATGCAGCTAATAATAAAAGGAACAGGAAATGGAATATCCTCGGCTTAGCATTACAGGAATTTTCTGACTAAGCTACCTAGGGCTTCTGGCCATGGGCTTTCACTTTCTCTACTTGTAGAAATCATCAGCACATACAATGGTTGAGGTGTTCTACATGCAAGAGTTTTGTATTGTCCTTTATATGGGTCAATAACTACGGCATCTTTACAATGTTTTTGTAATGACACAAGCAGCCATTGATTCGAGTTTTTATTCATTCTTAGAACCCGAACCATCGTCAACTTACGATTCAAACTCTTGACATAAAATATAAAAGTAAATTTACAATATTAGGATTCTAGGAACCAATATAATAGACTCGAACTAAACGCGCAGCCTTTGATTCAAGTTTTTATTCATTCTTAGAACCTGGAACCTTCAACAACTTACGATTCAATCTCTTGACATAAAATATAAAAGTAAATTTACAATATTAGTATTCTAGGAACCAATATAATAGACTCGAACTAAACGCGCAGCCTTTGATTCAAGTTTTTATTCATTCTTAGAACCCGGAACCTTCAACAACTTACGATTCAAGCTCTTTGACATAAAATGTAAAAATAGATTTACAATATTAAGATTCTAGGAACCAATATAATAGACTCGAACTGAACGAATGCCGATGGTTTTCAATATGTACACATAAAAAGCCTTTACACTTAAAAACTCAAACTGACCTTGGCAATGGAAGGAGTCATCATTATTCCGAAAGCCCTAGCCCCCTTTTCGCACACGAGACCATTATTGGCTTCGTCCCTTTTCATCGAATCTTTCTCTCTTCCAGTTTCTTAATTTTCTTTTAGTTAATGAGTCTCTCTCTGTATATATATATATATATGTCCCAAAGCCATACGCTTAAAAAAGCCATAAAATGCCGCTTAATTAGGCCCGGTTGTTGAGGTCTGGTCTCAATTTATCTGTTTTCGTATTTTCGTATTTTTGTATTTTCGTTAACGTTGATTTTATTTATATATATTGTATCTTGTAGTTAATTAATTTTTAAATTATGAAAATTTTGTACAAAATTTTATAATATTTTCTTTTTTAAAATTAATAACTATATCCACCAATTAAAATTAATTTATAATTATATTAAGATTCTTAATCCAAATATAGTTCTTTTTAATTTCTTTCATATTAACCTTTACAAAAATTTCAAACTATCCAGTTTTAAATAAGGATGATTTTATTTCTATCTACGATATCTTGCAATTAATCTGTGTTATTAAGTTAACCAGCGTTGCCTACTAAATTAATCTACGAATGTGGATAGACTGACAAAAAATATAATTGATTTAATTTTATAAATATTATTTTACTAATGATTTAATATTAAAAAATTTAGGGGCAATTAAAAAAAAGGGCTTATTAGAGAAAGATTTTCACACTAAAGCCAAGGAATAAATTTTTTTTAAAATAAAGGGCCTATTTTTTATTTTATTGATAATATGACATGTGCCTTTTTTTTCATTATAAAATGACATCCCAACCCTTAAAATAAATTAAAAAATACCAATATGCATTAAAATATGAACTGCAATATAAACTTTGCAGTCTATATTTCACTGCAATATGAACTTTGCACTCCATATTTCACTGCAATGTGAACTTTGCAGTCGATATTTTTAGTGCAAAGTTCATATTGCAGTCCATATTTTACTGTAATGTGAACTTTGCAGTCCATATGTTTAGAGCAAAGTTCATATTGCAGTCCATATTTCACTGCAATATGAACTTTGTAGTTCATATTTTACTGCAATATGAACTTTGCAGTCCATATTTTTTGTACAAATTTTATAAAAGGGATAATTTAGGTAATACATAACATGTTTTTATTAATTAAATGATATTTAAATTTATTCAAATACATTCATTTAAAATATAAAACAAAATAGGCCTCTTACACTAATTACCAATTAAAAATAGGCCCTTCATTCAAAAAAATATTATTCATTGGATTTTTTGTAAAAATCAATGTATAATAAGCTCTTCTACCTAATTTCTAGAAAAATTTACTAGATTAATAAGTACATCCACTTTAATTAAATAAATAAAAATATGGGCAATTAGTTTTAAGGACGAATATTCCTTTCTCTATCTATTTAAGGAAACAACTTTTATACCAATACTTTAAGATCCAAAGTTTTGTTTAAAATACAAACTTTTACGGATAAATAATTAAAATTAAATTAATATAGCTATAAAACTAATTTATATTATTGTTATTCCTATAATGTCACTATCATCTAATTGATTATTAAACTAATCTAAACTTCTAAAATCTTGTTAGAAACTAATATCTATAAAATCAAATTTTAAATTTAAATTTAAACAATCAAATAACTTCTAACAACTTAATTAATTACTAAAATATAGAAAATCAAATAATTCAAAATTTAAATTTCAACAATAAAAAAACTTTAAACAACCTAATCAATTTGATTAGTAATTAACAAGGGTGATTTTATTTCTATCCGCAAAATTTGTCAGTTTATCCCTCTTTTTGGATTTTACTGAAATAATCTGTATTGCCCACTAAGTTTAACCACGTTGTTGGATAAACTTACAAAAATCAATATTGGCATAATTTTTATAAAATAATTATTCTTTTTAATTCAATTGTAAATTATCCACCAATTTTTTACTTCTATCCACCGTCATATAATATATCAAAAGGTAAACATAAATTGTATAATAAAATAATATTTCTAATATATATAATTTATTGTTAATTTTATCCACTTTCCGGACTCGAGATTAGACTATAAGATCATACTATAGCCTATGATTCACATTTGTTTTGAAAATTGAGATTATACAATAATTTACATTAGTCTTGGAATAGTAATTAAATAGTAAGTATAGTTTGAAACAGTTGTAATACGTCTACAAAATTTAGTTCCTACCTAGAAGTAAATTAAAATTATAACTTTAATTACAAATTTATCATGGCAAACAAGAAAACAAACATGTATTATAATTGAATATTCTTCCTTTGACTTGAAATGATTGAGATTGAAGGAAACGATGTTTGTTGCCTTCGGCTACTAATTCTTTTTTAGTTTTCTTAAGTTCCAATTTTTATTTATTTAGAGCCCTCATTGTATAGAAAAAAGAAAAATAGTAACCTCATTTGTTGAAAAATAGTAACCTCATTTGTTAGTATTATGATGTAATAATATAAATTAATTCCGCCTAGTTTTGTAGTGTTGTATATTTTTTATGAATAATGAATTTATAATACTTGTGTCAATATACCTTTTAACAAATTAAGAAAATATATTATTAAGGAAGTATATTCTAATTAGGAAACTAATTTTAAAAGTAAGCAAGTATATTCTAATTAAGAAACTAATTTTTAAAGTAAATACATTTAAGAGTATTATTAATTGGTGGATATACTTCTTAATTTTTATAAGGAACTTTTAAGAAGTTTATTTCAATGTTGACATAAATTAAGGGTGGATAAACTGCAAAACCTGCTGACAGAAATAAAATTACCCTTTAAATAACAATACATTAATGGCAAAGATTTCTCCTTCATTAAATAATACCAACAAAATTGTCCCGTTTTAAGAGAGATTCTACTTAATATGCATGTTTTCATTCTCAACTTGTTTTTAATATATAAAGCTGAGGCCCTCCTTGTTCTTGTCTCTTGTTTTGAGAATCACATGAGAGAGGATTATGGTATCATCAGCAACGATAAATGTATGTATAATTTAATTAAATGATCAAAATCAAAGTTTAATATTATATATGATTTTTCATAAAATATATTCGTCAGTTTTTTAAACGAAACTCACGCAATAAACCAATACATTTTCCATCGCACTATTTAAATTCTTAACTTAATCGTTTAAATTAATATATATATATACACACATATATATATATATATATATCCAATTATTCTTGTTGTATTGACAATTACGGTGGATACAGAAGTTCAAGGGTTATTTTTTTTTTTTAATTAAGTATATGCGACATGCAAGAATTATGAGTTGGGAAATGGCAGAGAATGCCATCCTTGTAATTGTAACAGTTTTACGTATATATTGTCAATTATAATGTTGATTGTTTTGTATTACATGCATACTTCGATTGAAGTGATAGTTTTCAATAATATCACAATTCTCACTTTTTTGTTAATATTGAAATTAAAGTTTAGTCATGTGCTCTCCAACCACATGCACAACATTGGGTTAGAAACTAGTTATTTCAACACAATATTTTGTATTCTTTCAATTTTAAAGTAAGGGTTCATTACTCTAATTGAAATGTGAATACTTGAATATCTTTTCTTTGAAGATCATCAACATCCCAAAATTCACAATAAAATTTAAATTTTGTTTCAAACAATTGATTTTGATACATTATTGTAATTTTATAAAATGCAAAAATCAACCTTGAACTCTTAATTAAGAACGAAGAGAAAACAAAACTTAAAATGCATTGATAATATATAAAATATAAAAAGTTGGTGTTGTCAAAATAAATGTTTGAAAATATTACATAATAATTAACAACAATAAGATATTAACACTAATAATATTAACTGGTAAATGATAGACTGATATAGTAAAAATAATATGATAAGAATAACATATACTACTACTAATATGATAAGGAACAACAATAATTATTTATAATAATGCAAAAGCCAAGCTAGAGCTGATTCATTGTTCCATGAATAAATCTAGGACTCTTAATTTAAGAGACGGTGACAATTCGCAACTCAGTTTAGGGTTATGGTATACAGCTGCACGTGGATTAATTGATTTAAAAATATCAGTACGTATTTTTTCGAAGAAAAATACAAACTCAAATATCAATTAATACATAGTTTAAACATATAACAATGAAAAATCTTTTGTCAATAAGAGAATCGAATAATACTTGTGAGGAAGGAGGAGACGGTGCAAAAAGATGGGAGAAGGAGGATGGAGGGGCGGGGGAAGGGAGAAAGGGACGGTGTGTATTAAGTGACAAAAGGGAAAGAGGGGAGAGGAAGGAGGCTAGGGTTTAATTTTATTTGACATGGAATGAGCAAAAGGCTTTAATTTTTGTTGACATGGAATAAGCAAAAGGGTTTAATTTTTGTTTTTGATATTTTACTTCAAGTTAATTAAGATTTACTTATTGTTTAATAATATTAGAATATAAAATTTTAAAGTGGTTATACTTATTAATTTAGTAAATATTTTAGTACTAAATTATTATTCAAAATAATATTCATAAAATTAAATTAATAATATTTTTTGTCAGTCTATCCACGTTTGCAAATTAACTTAATAAATAATGCGAACTAACTTAACAGCGCGAATTAATTACAAAATATGGTGGATAGAAATAAAATCACCTTTTCATCAAAACATTTTCACTTGTTTTAATTTTTTTAGCATTCTCTGTTACATTTCGACTCTTTAATTTAGACTTAAGTTATTTTTGCATTTTTGCATTCAAGGTTATATTTCTATTTTAACCATTACACACCCGGTCAATTGTATAACTTTTGTTGATTTTCATTTTATTGAGACAAAATTTAAAACGTAGATACTTATTCCACTTGTTGAATCGCGCCCAATGTGATGAGTAGGTAAGAAATTTAAAACTGCAACTATGTGCAAAAGCCATACTTATATCAATCCTTACCCCTACTCTCTTGACCATTTTGAGAGCTTAATAGCATCCATATTGCAAAAAAATAAATAAACCATAATCAATCCAATTGCTACCCACGAATACATTTTTGACTCTTGCATTCTCCATTATCTTTCAGTTAATTCTTCTGAGCGAGCATCTTGCCCTCAAACAAATTCGGAGATCAAACATACGAAAAATTAAAAGTGCAAATAACATTTAGAATTTTCACCTTTATGTTTTTATTTGCATACATAAAAATTGTGCCAATTTAAAATTAGAAAAGAAAAAAGATCAACCAACCACTATATTCGCACATGTCCAAAAACCTTTAGGCAATGAAATTCTGACTATTAAATTTAATTGGCAGGCAAGCACTGACTTTTGATATACTTCCTCATCAAGCTTAATTGCAGGTAAGTTTCCTTTGATGTATGGGACTGGGAGAGGGGCCAAAGGAATCGGAGGAGAAGATGTTGTTTGGTTGAACAAATTAGCAAATGTTTGTTTGTTTGAGATGGAACTAGAGGGTTGAGATGTAATGGGAATGGTAGTGCTGTCATTTCTTGTGGAAGCAAAAGGTTGTGAGGAGATGGGGGATGTGATGGGAAGAGTGTTGGAAAAAGAATGTTCAGGCATTGAGCCTTGTGTTGCAGCAGGGACACAGAAGGTAGGAGCAGCAGGAACAGTCTGCAAGGCTTCAGTATCAGTGTACTGTGCTGACAGATTTGAGTGACCAATGGGCAAAACACTGTTCTGGTTTTGTGAAACTGTGGGACTGATTTGTGAGATATGGGAGTCTGGAATACCACTAGTGGTATTTTGATGAATATTAATCAAGTTAGGAATTTGATTTGGTGAAGGTAAAGGAAAGGAAAATTCATTGCTAACTTGTCTCAAAAGAGGATTTTGAAGGGAAAGGATGGAGGCAGCAGAGGAAAAGGTTGAAGGTGGACAAAAATATGAGGAAGAACTGGACTGTGGTTGAGTGTAGTAGTGTGTGAGACTGGTGTTGAGGGGTTGAAACTGTTGTTCTGCCATTGGAGCAGTGTGAGCTGCACAGACTGAATTTTTGGCAGAATTTTGGCCTAGAATGGTGCCTTCAGGAGGTGAAAAAGTGTTTGAAGCTGCTGGAACTGTTGATCCAGGTATGAGGGGCCTAGAAACATTATTTAGAACATGTGGAGGAGCTTCTAAAAAGGTTTCTCCTGCTAGAACACCCTGCACTGTTGAACAGTGTATTTTATGCCTTTTTTCTGCAGATTCTGTAGAATAAATTGCAGAACTGAATGGGACTGGACAATGGTGGTTCTGTGGACTGTGTGTTAATGTATTCACGTGTGATGATGTGTGAGGAGGTTGTGGAAGCGGGGTTTGACCCATGACCAGGCCAGAAATCAACTGCACCAAACGATTATGTTGTGCTGCCTGTTGTGAAGATATTGCTTGTTGAATCTGCATAAACTGCTGCAGATCAGTGGGGGTTGTGTGTATGACCTGAAGGTGATGTTGGTTGATAAGAGAGGAGTGGTTTTGAAGGTGGTTTTCCGGTGGGCCATGGTTGTTTGGTGGTGATTGATGGTGGAGCTGTGGTGGTTGGTGGTGGGGTGGTGGTGTAAGGTGGATGATGGAGGGAGGAGTGTGAGAGGTGGAGGCCGGAAACATTATGGAATAAAATAATACTTAACTTTTGATATTTTTTCTCATTTTGCAGGTTAAGATTCAAAAAGAAAGTGAAGTTCGGCTGAAGATAATTGCTACTCGAGTTGATGCCACGGAAATTGTATGCCCTCGATTCTATATCCATCTTTTATGTAGTTATTTTTATATTGAGTAATAATCTTTTTTCTTTGGTCTTCTCTGATTAAATTTTCTCTCTTTCATTTTACTTATCTGTTGATTATTGAATGTGTTCTATTTGATCTAATGCTTCTCTATAGTCACATTTCTTGGTGAAGGTTTTTTACTGGTTGCTTTCACATTTTGGACATATTAGGACCGAATCTAATGATATTAGCAATACATACTATAGGAGAAGATAAAGAAAGCAGGATGCTTAGAACTAGATCCCACCCATATACGTTTTCTTCACTTTTTGGTACATGCATATTAGGCAATACTATATACTCTCTCACCGCCCCCCCCCCCAAAACCCTCTCCCACCAAAAAAATAAAATAATTTCAATTTAACAATGGTCAAAGCTACAACTTATATTATATTGTGAAATTTAGTATATTAATTATATCCCAAAAAAATAATCGAACTAACAATTTGAGACATTCCAAAAAACTATTGACTTGAGACTAGGGGAGCAATTATTATTTACAAAGTACTCACCATGAAACTTCATTATCAAAGTAAGCTTTTTTGGATAAACAATAATACTATATGCACCGAATCAAATTCAGGTAAAACATAACAAAACAAATAATACGTTAATCTGCTTTACGGTGGCTCGAATCTTGTAATCTGATTCGACTTCTTTTCTTATGTGATATCTTCTTTTTTGTTGGCAGTTCAGATGCTTCTTGCATTGCACTACTAGAAATTGCAGCTAATAATAAAAGGAACGGGAAATGGAAATCCTCAACTTAGCGTCACAGGAATTTTCTGACTGCTACCTAGGGCTTGTGGCCATTGATTCGAGTTTTTATTCATTCTTAAAACTCGAACTTTCGTCAACTTATGAATCAAATTATTGACATAAAATATAAAAATAAATTTACAATATTAGGATTATAGGAACCAATATAATAGACTCGAACTAAACGAATACCAATGGTTTTCTATATATATACACATAAAAAGCCTTAACACTTAAAAACTCGAACCGACCTTGGCAATGGAACGAGTCGTCATTATTCCAAAAGCCCTAACCCTTTTTTCCCTCACGAAGACGATAGTTAGTTTCTTCCCTTTCGATCTCTCTCTCTTTCCGATTAATTTTGGTTTTCTTTTAATTAACGAGTCTATACATATATATATATATATATGGAAATGATCTGGATCAATTTTTTAGTTCTTAAATGTAGATCAGTTATTTTGAGAAGATAAATGTATGAATTTTTGATCTAATTTATTAAAGATAATTTCTATAATTAGTAAATTATCTCTATTAATTTTCATCGAAATATTTAATTGAGATGTACGTTAACTAAAAAATTAATATATATGTACAGAAATATCTATTAATTATGAATATCATTTTCACTAAATTTTATAAAAATATTAATCCATTTATTTTCTTAAAATAATTAATTTATATTTAAAGATCAAAAAAATAATCATCTTTACATCTTTCCCACATATATATATATATATATATATCCCAAACCCTTACACTTAAAAAGCCACAAAAAGGCCACTTAAATAGGCCCAGTTGTTGAGGCCTGCACTCAATTTATATTTTTTCTTATTTTCGTCAAAACATTTTCACTTGTTTTTCTGTTACATTTTGACTCTTTAATTTAGACGCAAGTTATTTTTGCATTTTTGCATTCAAGGTTATATTTCTATTTTAACCATTAAACCCCCGGTCAATTGTATAACTTTTGGTTGATTATCATTTTATTAAGACATAATTTAAAACGTAGATACTTATTCCACTTGCTGAATCACGCCCAATGTGATGGGTAGGTAAGAAATTTAAAACTGCAACCATGTAGAAAAGCCATACTTATATCAATCCTTACCCCTACTCTCCTAACCATTTTTAGAGCTTAATAGCATCCATATTGCAAAAAAATAAATAAACCATAACCAATTCAATTGCTACCCACGAATACAATTTTGACTCTTGCATTCTCCATTTTCATTCAGTTAATTCTTCTGACCATCTTACCCTCAAACAAATTCAGAGATCAAACATACGAAAAATTAAAAGTGCTACTAACATTTATAATTAATCTTCACCTTTATCGTTATTTACATGCAAAAAAATCGCGCCAATTTAAAATTAGAAAAGAAAAAAGATCAACCAACCACTATATTCGCACATGTCCAAAAACCTTGTTCCGAGGTTCTATTTCGTTCAAGATGTCTTTGTCCAAAAACCTTCTTCCAAGGTTCTATTTTGTTCATGATGTCTTAGGCAAGGGCAAGGCAACTGTGGGGACCAGAGGGGGCCACGGCCCCACCTGGAATGCTAGGCCTGTTTGCTAGGTGTGATTTTTTCGGGGGGAGGCTGTGTCTGGTTGTGCAAGTGGAGGGTCGGAATATGTAATTAAGAAGGGATAATTGAACTGGCGGTGGTGGGGGTCTTGTGCAACAAAATGTAAAAGTTTAGTGTAGTTTAGGGCGTAAGTTTGTATTTGTAGATTGTTAATCAATTTGAAGGATAAGAACACATTATTTATTTACGGTGGTTTTGTTTTGTTATCTGGTTTGTATGCCGTTTGTTATATGGTCTCTATTTACGGTTTTTTAGTTATTTATTTTAATTTCTATTTACGGCTCTCAATCATCAAATTAAATTGCTCCAATCTCCGCAATCGATTAAGAGATGAACTCATGAATGATTCCTCGGTAACATATATTGAAAAAGATGTTTTTAAAGTTAATGATAATGAAAATATGATTTAGTGTTTTCAAAATATGAAATCTTGAATGAGAATTTTGTAACTAAAATATGTAATTTTGATTTTTGACGCGCTCCTTTAGGCCTGGGTAAGGTTAAAAACCCGTTGGGTGAGCCATTTTGTTTTTCCTACCAATTAGTCGCTGCTTAGCCTAGCTTGGCCGCCGCCTAGCTAGTATGGCAGAACAACAATGTACGCAGTAAGGCTAATACAGTCTTTCACTTCTTTTTGTGTTGAAAATTAATTTTTTTCATACTTGAATTGTGAGAAATATTGGTTTAATCAACAATGTCGTAATGTCCTTTTTTTACGGTGAATTAAAGTTAGAATTTTGTATATAAATGAATAATTGGACATCTAGCCTAGCTACCTAGTCTCTATCTAGGCTGCTGAGGATGACTAACTCCTGACCACTTTTAAAAACATTTAGTTTTTTCTTTGTTGAAGTTGTTAGGAAAAACTCTTTCATTTAAACACTGTGTATATTGGTGTATTGCTAGAATAAAATAAATGTTGTTAGAAAAAAAATTGTGAATATAACCGACAGATGAGAAACTGAATAATATGTTACTACACATGGAAGGGAAACATATTCGTCCAAAGGGCCATAAACAGCATCGTTTTTCTTGTTTAGAGAAAAAAAAATTTAAAATAATATTAGTATTATCAAAGCCATGAACTAATAATAGTATTATGAAAGTATAGGAGCCGTATTTCAGTTAACATTATTACTGTGCTATAAAATTATTGACACAAATGAACATTACTTATTCTTGTATATCCTGAATATAATCTACATTTACAAGAAGTTACTTGAGCTTATAGTAATATTATCGTGCCTATGACAATTGTTGCGCGTTGAAACAAGAGTATGGAACCTTTAATTTATTTATTTATTTATTATTATTATGGCCACGTTAAGCGCCTTGTCACAGTAAAAAATGTTGATAAACTTCATACACGTTTGTTTCGATAAAATCCTTCACAAAATGATTTATTTATTTTTTAAAATTTTTTGTAACATGGCAACGATCCTTAAGTGTGACTACACATTTTGTGACAAACAAAAACCGTGATAAATTTATTTTTAAAATGGCACACACTTCTATCTTTGTGGGGTCAATTACCTAAAAGTTATAAATTAGGTATATTTGGGCTTCTATGAATAATTTTTTCTTTAATATGGTTGGTATGTATAATTAACGTTACTTAAATTTGAAAAAAATAATTAATTGTGTGTCAAATTATAAAAAGAAATTAAAGAAAAAACGAAATAATGTAACCTAGAATGCGATTTGGAAAAAAATGTTTTATAATTGCGTACCAAATGCATTTTGTAGTGATAGAGATACATGTACACTTGCTATTGAGTTGTGCTATCTAAGGCCGAGTAGTATTGCGCATCCTTTATTCTCTTTTAACTAATATTTGCGCACATGCCTTGCACGTGATTTTAGGTTGCGTTTGGTTGCAATTTCTAGATAAGTTTTCTAGATGAGTTTTTAAAAAATTGGTGTTTGGTTGAATGTTTTGAGTTAGAGTTTTTATGTTGAAAAGTGAATTTAGTTTTGTTTGACTTTTTTTCAACTAATGAAAAAAATGCATAAAAAATTTCAAAAAATAGTCACAATGGATCTTATTTTATAGATCTCGATGAGTAGGTTTCAAATATATATTTTTTATTATTTTTTGATTTTTGGATTTAAAGTTATGGCGTTTTAAAAAAAAATTTAGAGAGAGAAAGTATAGTGAAATAAATTTTGGGAAGTGTGAAAGTGAGTTGATTTTAAATTGTGTTTTGAGAAAAAAATTTAAAATCTTGTTCAGAAATGCCAACCAAACACAACCTTAGTGTTTGCAAAGTTCATTAGGCCAATTAATGAATTCATAAAAAGATTTGGATACTAAGAATTAGATAATTAGTACAACATGAAAATAGAAATTATGTTTAAAACAAAGCCTTCATAGGTACGTAACAAATAAATAAAAACTTAGTATCAACTCTAAAATCCAATTAATAATTGTTTTAGTACATGGGTAGCCAACTAGACTTTTCATTAGAGATACAAGAGAGTAACATATTTTTATTACGTCTTTAGAATTTGGTACATATTTAATTTTATTAAAAGTATGTGAGATTATTATGTATTATCGCGAACAATAATAATAGGATACTCATACAAATAATAAATTATATAACAAACAAAATATTAACTTAGTGGAAAGGAAATAAAGTTCACTCTTGCCTGATGACGTAAAACATGCATGTTGTACTGAAACACAACTACAATGTTTTGGTTCAAACATTACACATAATTACAAATAAACAATAATTTTTTTTTAATTTTTTGATTAATATAAATCTATAAATGTATTTAAATTTATAATGTAATTAATATAAGAGAGTTTAAATGTGTTTGAAATACTAGTAGAAATATAAAAATATTACAAATTGTAGTGTTTTAGCCTAATAAAGTATAGTTTAAATATGTTTAGAATATTAGTGCTAATTGTGCGTGCCAGCGACATCTCCTAATTAAGGGAAAATCTGTTTGAAAAATGTTTGGCTTTTGTCGTCCATGTGAAAATCGCATGGTCGTGCATAACCTCGGTGGATTTGGTTATTTGCATGTGCTGTTTAGACTTGCTAACAGGGGCGGAGCCACATGGGGACCAGGTGGCCCAATTTGGACTTTTGACATATTGTTACTGAGTACAGGGGATTTTGTACAGCAGTGTAAAAATCAAGGGGCGTTTGTGCAATTCGAAAAGTTGAGTGGATGAGGGGCTTATGTGTGATTTTCTGTATAAGTACAGGGGCAGGATTTTTTTATTAAGTACCAGGCAGGTGTATTACACGTCGGTAAACATTCGGGGTGAATTTCCGTAATAGGAGAATAGGTTAACATTAACACTGCAATTATTTTTTCTAGAGCTTCTTTATTCTTCCATTTTGGTGCCGTAGCTCATCGGTTTTATTTTTTCTATTCTTTGATCCTTTGGGGTTGATTTAATATTCTGTTAGAAAAAATTGAATTTTATATAATAAGATGTTTTTGAGAAAAAATTGGCTTGGAGATTAATATATGAAGTTATTGATAATGAAGATATTATTAAGCATTTTCAAAATATGAAGTTTTAAAGGGGAATACTGTAACTAAATATGTGAATTTTGACGTATAAGATGTTAAATATTTTAATATAGTATTTTGATTTTAACCTTATTAAAAGTACATGCAATTTTTTTTAAAAGTGTATTAATTTGGCCCCACCTGGTTTTAATTCCTAACTCCGCCGCTGCTTGCTAATCCATTTTTCCCAAAATAGATAAAGAAGCGAACAATCTTGGTAGATGCCTTGATTGTTGAGATCTATGAAACTAGAATCATGACCTTGAGGATTAATTTACAAAGGAGGAAGTTGTTAGGCATCCCCTATGTCACTTTCAAGTCCCTCCTCTTGTGCGATTGCTACGTGGATGCGTGTATACATGTGATAGCATAACAATAGTTGTTAGGCTATGTTGGCAAACGTCACATGTAGTTCGGTCATTTTGATAATTTAGGGCTGATTTATGTAAAAGGACAGAAGTTTTGTGAAATTAGATGTTCAGCCCTAAAAATCAGAAAAAATGAAATATGGCCCCTACACTTTCAAAAAATATAATTTGACTCCCAAAATTTCCAAAAATCTCCAATTTAGTGCCTATTAGGAAAATAAGGACTTCTTCTTTGTTTTTTTGTCATGAAAATGGTGTCAAGGGGCCCCTATAATTTTAGAAATTACAATTTAACCCCCTAAAGATCTAAAAATCTCCAATGTAGTGCTTGCTAGGAAAGTAAGGACATTTTTATGAAAATCGTATCAATTTTGATGAAATTTCATCTAGACCACCATATTTTAAAAAATTGCAGTTAGGCCCCAAACTTTCATGAAATTAGCTAAATGTCCCCTAAGCTAGAAATGGGGTGGTGCACATCCACCATGGCTCCGTGCCAAGTGATGGGCACCATCCATCTAGTTCGGTTTGATTTGTACGATTTCGGATTGATTTGACATCTCTAGTGTCAAACTATCTAGTATGTGTGCCAAAAAATCTGCCCCTTGATGTTTTCCCTGTAAACATAATGAATTTGATACTCATTCTGTTCCAAAAGAGATATGATTTATCGGATGCATCTCCTCAACCATAATTTATTGTATTTAATAGAATTCTGCTTGAACCCATAGAACACCCTCTCTGAATTTCTGAGCAAACTACCAAGTAGCATCTCTATGGCCTTCTATTATTAAATGTATAATATATATTATCCTAAAATTGTAAAGAGCCATATGGATCTTTGTAAATGTTTTAAAATATTCCAGAAAGTTGATCTAGGCCGTATATTAAATTAAATCTCTAACATCCATCAAGGACAAAAAAGCCTATATATAATATTGGAATAAATTTAAAATTAAATTAAACAAACCAATAAAACAAAAAAAACAAATAAGCACAAGTAGAAAAGAGAAATAAGTTTCAATTGAAGCAACATTCCTAATCCTTAAAACGAGAATGCACAAATTTTGTTGCATAAAATAAGCACTGCTTTCTGCAAAATATTAGTAATAAACAAAATCGAAAGCACAAGTTTCAATTGAAGCATCACTTCCCATCAAATTCAAATTCACTGGAAACATAATCTACAACATACAAAATCAGCATAAATTTGTTTAAACAAAAAAAATAGATATAAAAACTTACTGTGTTCATTAAAAGTCCAGGTATCTCACTAGCAAACGAGCACATTTCAGGTTTAACAGCAAGTAGTTTTTTGCAAAACTTCAAATTGTATATTCTACTTTATTGTGCTTGGATATATGTACACATATATGCCTTTAATTAAAATATCATGTAAAACATCAAATTTTCCACTAAATGAGAGATATGAATGAAGCAAGTCCATAAATATAAGATCATGATTACAATTTTAGCCATCTTAGCGGCACGATCAAGCATAGGGGTCCCAAATATAAAAGAAAGGTTGTTTTCTTCAATAATTTTTACCACAAAACATAAAAAAACATGCTTCAATCACATATTAATAAAAAATTAAAAAGGTCCTAGTAAGTGCGCAAATAAAGTGGGAAACTCAATTACTTGTCAAATAATGTTCACTGAAGCTTATAAAAAATTGATAAAATTCCATCATTCCGCGTGATCTTTGGTAATTTTTGCCATCAAACGCCACTCCAATGTGCAATCTGAAGAAATAATGGTAGCACTATCTCCGGGACTAAACCCAAATTATCAAATCTGTATTCAAGTAGGTTGCACTTCTCTTCTTGAATCAATCTGTCTATCTCCATTAGCTTTTACTAGGGAAACAAAATACTAACATATTTCTTGAAAACTTTTTTTTAATACCAGATTCTCCCAACTCACTTTAATATATTTCAAGATTCTTAGTCTTCTCTTAGAGAATTAGAATACAAATGGCGAGTAATCAACACCATTACAAGAATTCATGAGGAGATAGTGTAGAAAGAATATCGATAGCTCATTGGTTCAACATAAACACTTTTGTGGGAGTTTCAGAACAATGACTTAGTGGAGTTTTGCAAATAAATATACATTTATAAAATAATAAAGTTAGAAAACAAAACATTTTAATTAATTTGAAACTTGTTATAACACTCCCCCACTATTTCAAATTAACATATACATATATCGGTATAAAAATAGTGCAAATTTGTAATGGTGTCTTTTGGACATTAACCATTAACTAGGTTGAATATCTTTAAATTCATCTAGGAATGTGGTGAACAAAGTCTTGAACCAAGAATCATATTGTGAAACAGGAAATAATACACACGTATTCTATTTGGAGATGAATCACAAAACTTTGTTTTGGCACTTTTCGTCCATGCACTATGAATCCATTACTCTCGTGTGTTTTAAAGATTAATGCCTATTATAATCATGTTAAAAGCCGCCCCAGTTTTATATTCTCAGGTCGGTGAGTCCATCAAGACTTATTAAGCACACAACAACCAACATGGTTTATGGATTTCAATAATCAGTCCAACCCATATATATGTTTGTGCGCAACATCAACAATATGCATATATTGCATATATTTCATATATATATATATATATATGTAACACCCCGTATTTCATTTTCAAGCCAATTTTCTTCTTAAGCCAGTTTAAGGCCAAATCTCCGTTTGAGGAGTCAATTTTCGTTCTGGAATCTCTGTAGTTGATCCAACACTTCAAACAAGTTGTTTTAATAATATTAAGTATGCGGGAATGGATGGAATGCATTTTGGGAAGCCATGGTCGAAGTTAGTGACTAGCAATGAAAAATCAAACTTTTGTTGAAATGAGTTTTTGGCCAACTTTGAGAGGCCATAACTCTCTCATACAAAACCCAAATGAGTCTTTATTTATGCCTATCTCTAGGTTTTGATCCATTCTACAACTTTCGTGTTTTGACCAAAAACCAATTCATGCTTCTCGTTTATCAAAACAGCGTGCGAAGTGAGCCAATTACAAAATCTAGTCTTATCGGTAGCATTATTGTAAATTGCTGTCTTCTATGAATTTTTAGAATTAATCCATCAATAATTTGGAGAAACTTCCTATTGTGAAGTTATATATCTTTGAATTACCTTTTCGTTGATATAAAGATCACCCTAATCAGAGTTTCAAGCGAAAAGTTATGACCAAATTACGAATAGAGCTTCAAAAAATGGGGCCTCCGATCGATTAGAGGAGGCCAAGCGAGTTTTTTCACCATTTTTCCTTGCCTTTTTATTCACCACTCTTCCTCTTTTCATCCGCATTCAACCCTACACCTTAGAGATGGCTAGAGAGAGGTGAGAGCTTGCTTATGAGAGGTTCAAGAGAGTGATCCTTCTAGCTTCTTTGTCCTAAACAAACCCCCCCCCCCCCATTATCATCATCTCCATATTCCTCTCCAAGCTCCTTCCACCATTGTTAGGTTTTGGAGCTCAAATTGGGGATTTTGTGGTTTCTTGGGTTACGGCTCAATCCATCGCTCTTACACCAGAGAATTAGCTTACTTGAGGTAGGAATACTAGTACTCTAACTTGTATTCAAACTATTATATGATGCATGTTGATTTTACATTACAAATTAGGGGTTTTCTTATAAGCTTGATTGATACACATTATGGGGCTTTGGGTTTGTTATTAATGAATTTTTCTCTTGATTTATACATGATTTTGTTGTAGTTTCATGATATTATGAAGAAATCCCATTATATATTTTAGCACTAAAACCCCTAGTTAACACCCATTAGCGCATAAGCCGTATACTCATGTTGAAGTCATATACGTACTGTTATAGATTAGAGAAGAGGAATTATACAAGATTTGAACCTAATACTATGTAAATCATTTATGCATCTGTTTGAATATACATAACTACATTTTGAGTTGATAAAGGATTAGTATTATTAATATACAAGGAATCCCATTTGCTCATTAGTTTGCTTGAATAGTATTTGTGTACTATTATAAAGAGCTTTGGAGTATGTAAATTTAATATATGAGATGGGGTTGTATGTAGATTACGTTATGCGATGGATATGTATACATGTGCCATTGGGTTGCTAATATCGTTACTTTAATACATGATTTCGCTTCTAAGCATTATGACAATTATATCCATGGAATACTTACGCCATTGAATGGAATAGTTGCTTTACTGATGATATTCCATTCAAGCCAATAGTTTAATATACGTAAACGACTAGTCTACTTATTATAATTGTTCAAGTATTGCATGGATATAATCATGTGATGACATTGGTTTCTTTAATGGCATATGTATATTAAATACATTATAAGTTAAATCTATCTATGTATCACATACATATATTTGGTGGTAAATATAGCTTATATAAGGACTAGATGTTGTGTATATGGAGACGTGTAGGAAGATTGGTGACATATATGTATATATATCTGTGTATATGTATGACAGTATGTATGAGTATATTCCTTAGAGATTATTTTCTATTAATTTTTTGAATTTGTAAGGAACTAATGATCCATGGGGTTGACCTAACCTCGGTGGCTACATACACTGGTCCGTGTAAAGGGACCCCGCTTTGAAAACTCTAGATTTCGTAAGTTCCTCACTTGTAGAGTTTGTGGTCATGGATGGATTCATGATTTTGTGGCTAGCTGGAGATAATCCTGGTGTTGTCATTTTGGTCCTGAACTATCAAGGTGGGAACCTCCTTTCGCATCTTGTTATTTTGTTCAAAACTAATTGTAAATGTAGTATTTTGGCCTTACAGTACCGAAAATGGGATTTACTTGTATGTTTGTCGATTTGTGTTTTGGGTAATGATCAGATTATAGATATGAGATGATTACATATAACACATCATGATTATATGAGTTTTTAGGCTTGCATGTAAGTTTTCCTTAGTTTTTGGACATGTCTCTTTTGGTACTGATTTAAATAAAGATAGGAATATGCAAGTTGTTTTTCCTTAAATATAGTTTCAAAACATGAAAGTTCAGAATTAATAATTTAAATGCAACCTATCAATTTTACTTTAGAAGTCATGCATATGAGAACACTAGTACTCAAACCCATTTTCAACTTATTATGTGTTACAAATTAGGGGCTTTTGCATAAATTCTTGATTGCACACATGCATGGAGTTTGGGTTAGGTATTCTTGGTTCTTTTAATTGATTTATACTTATTATAACTTCAATTTGATATTTCTATAAGAATTTTCCATTGCATGTACGAATATCATAAGATTTCACTCCATGGACGGATATAATAACGGATAGGTTTTTTCTATACACATATAAAATAATTAATTGATGGGTTTATTGTATATTTTCATTATAATAATTCATAAATGTGATGTACATAAGCTATTGGTTAGCAAGTAATGAAGATTTTTCAAAAACCCACCAATCCGAAACTGTACCAGCTAGATTTCTATAATCCTTATTCTAAAACAGATAGTGAGCTGTAACTAATCAATGAAATTTATGCTGAATCTGATTTTTGTAATGTATGGTTCACAGATGGTTTGTGTAAGAATGATTTAAACCCGAACTTGAAAGTTACGGATATATGTATACGTGAAAACTTATAAATGGTGACAATAGTGGGTTTAACTTGTAATTTGGGTACTATAATTTATAAATTGATATTTATTTTATATATATCTCATGCTAGTGCTATTGTTGGCGCTACTATGCTAATGGTTAGCTTACTATATTTCGTAAAGTGTGCGACCTTACTACTACTTTGGTATTTTATGAGATTTCTACACTTATGGAAGGTTGTTAATATATTTCATATGTTTGGGATTTCATATATGATTTTAGGAATTTATTTATGATTTGACTATGATCGGGCACTATATTTACAAGGGGTGGGAAAATGTACCAATAATACCGTACCAACTTGTACCAAACAGAACTATTACTAAAATATACCGAAATTTGGTAATGGTACAATACCGATTGGTATTGTACCATACCGAATTTATTTGGTATGGCACCGGTACTCAAACTCATTACCCACGGTATACCGTACCGAAATTTTGGTATTACCACGGTATACCGTACCGAATCGTACCAAGTGTGCCAATTATACCAAATACATTAAATTACCCACAGATTAATTAAATTAGAGAAGTTACAGATCAATTCTACTAGATTAATTTAATTATTTATATATTTGTGTATTTTAGTATTTATATATTTGTGTATAGACTATAGAGTATAATTGTTAGAGTATGAAAATAAATAAAAAATAATACAGTTTGTGTATTTATGTATATATATATATATATTTATATATATGTAATCAGTAATATATGTATTTGTATATTTATTAATTGTATATTTATTAATTTATATATATCTATAATCTGCGTATTTTTATATCTGTGTAATAAAGACATATATATATATATATATATGTTTATTAATCGCATGTATCATTATTAAACAATAAATGCTAGAAAAAGGAGTTATGATTTACAATGCTAGGAATAAGAGTATGTGTATGAGCACGCATGTAGTTGATTAAATTGAAAATGAACTTAATTACAATTTAACATTATTGACCAGCTTGTGATAGGATTTTGTTTGCCTTTTTTACTTTTTTATTTTCAAATAATGATAAGATGACCTTGTTTAACAAATTATAAATGGTTTGATGGTTGTATTTATTTTCAGTTTGATAGTAAATAAGTACCTTAAAAAGTTTAAATTAAAATTGTTAATAGTAGTTAAAAAACAATTGGTTAAATAAGTTGGCATACGTGTGTAACAGTGCTTAAGAGCATCTCTAATTGAATGTATTATTAAAATTGGCTAGAATGTTTATTTTTCTCAATAATTAAAATTGTGGGATCTATTATTTATATAATTGGATTAGTGTTTATAGACAGTTAAGAGTATGCAATTGTCTTTTTTTTTAGGATTGATTTTTTTGGTAATGTACCGTACCATACCGTACCATACCGATATTTCGGTATACCAAAGTTCGGTATATCGAAGTTTTGGTATGGTAATGGTAATAGATTTTGGCGTACCGAATTTTTGGTATGGTACTCGGTATACTCGGTATGGTACAGTATTGTACTAAATCCACCCCTAATATTTACACCTGTTGGATAGGATATCCTGATTGCTTAGATGTGATGATTATTTTATATTAGCCTATAGCAGGCTTGTCACTAAGTGTCCTATGGGTGGACGTGGCTATAAGAGCCATATTGTGCATAGTAGACTATTATACCTAGTTAACCTATTACGTCCTATGGGAGGACTTGGCTATGGCAAGCATATTATTATTGTTCCTGTGGATGAGACGTAACTGGGATATGTTCGAACTTCCAGTTACATTATTTTTCCCGTGGACGAAATATAGCCGGGGTAGATTCGAGATACTAGTTACACATATCCTGGTGGATGAATGGACTTTCAGGTATCATACAGTGGTATAAGATTAGTGCCTTCCATGATATAGGTATGCTATGGTTGTGTTGTTGTTATGACTTTCCCCGTGATTAATATTATTATTTCATTTGTATCTTGGTGACACTTATTTTATTGTCGATTATTTTTTTTATATTTATTGCATTACATTTCCCCTTCTCTGTTGGTTCCCATTCAGCTAGATTAGCTCATTCCGTCTTTTCCCCCATAGTTGTGTCTTGCAGGTTAGCTTGGGTGCGCTTGGGGAAAGAAAAAGTCTTCCTAGAACCTCTGATTCCAAGATAAACCAAGTCTATTATTTAAGCCAATGTATCAATTTTTTATAATGTATTTTGATTTAGGCCAACATTGTGGTGCTGTAATGAAAATGGAGTGACCCAAATATTGTATTTTATATCAATACATGAGTAAAGTTTGTATTTTAATGTTAACAGCTATAATTTAAGTTTATTTTTCATCATTGTTAGTGAAGGCATCCGGCGACGCCTCAATTTAGGTCCGAGGCGTTACATTTAGGGCCCAGGTTAAAGCGTCATACAACACTCATAGTGCTGTGCAACATTATTTGTAATAATTAACCTTAAGCGTAGGGTTTTCTTAACATAATAGATGCCTCAATTTAGGTTCGAGGTGTTACAGTTGATATCAGGGGTATTGGTTCCATTTTCTTTCGCTATGGAAAAATGGGTAGATAAGGATCTTGCGTTTTCATTCTGCGTTAACCTTAGAAAAGTTGAGTTTTACTTCTACTAGGCATGGGTGACTAATGTTTTATATTATAGTCAATTACCATACAACAATTGACTATCTTATAAAGCATTAGTCTTTCGAAGCTAACTAAAGTTGGACACAATAACTCACCTAATTCTTTGGTGTTTGTGTTTTCTCTTCATTGTACACATGAGATTTTCTAGTGATTGGAACCGAATTTGAGATTTCAATGAGCACGGAGTTGCGAATCTGCTTTACTCTATTTTTTAGACTTTTGCATGATCAGTAGGAGTACGGTTTAAGTTTATTTGGAATCCCACATTCTTTGAATCGGTGATTCTTGTTTTTGAGATTAGGGATGGTCAAGGTATCGAAATCCTTGTTGCATCACTAGTTGGTGATGAATACTCGTAACGGGAATTTATATTGATCTTTATCTTTTTGCTCTCTGTCCTATGTAAACTTGGAGTTAATTATTAACCCCGTTTCACCTCTTATGTGTGTGAGTAAGCTTTTAGTACATACATGGTAGTTTTACTTTAATGTTTAAAAGTTTTCCGGTGTTACTTGTTGGGTAGTATTACTTGCGTAACTCATAGAATACTTGCTTTTGGAAATTATAAGATCTTGATGGGAAATACTAATTGAATGTGTTTAAAGATATGACTAATTATGCATGCAATGCTAAGATGGTTCCTTAGTCTCCGATAAAAGTGTGTTACATAGAAGATTTAAACAATACTAAAGGTTTTGAGACCTTAACACACGAGTATTTAGTTTCAACATTGATAGCCGAAAGTGATGTTTGGACACACATGACTACAACATGTTTTTCAAAACTTTTCCCTCCCTTTATGTATATAAAAGTACATTTTAGTGTTTATTGGGAAGTTTATTATGAAAACTTGTAGTCCAAACAATGGTATTTACCAAAGTAACTTTTATAATAATAGTGTATTTTAAAAGGAAAGTTTTGAATTTTAGAATGTAATGCTTGGAGTGTCGAGTGCGCAACAAAAGTGGCGAAAGTATTCACTTCTTAGTGGACCCTTGTTCTTTATTCTATTTAGGAGTCCTTCTGCTCAGACCTTTTTTTTCTTGGCTTCTTGGTTAATCGTCGCTAAACCAAGTAGTTGGGAATTCTTCGATTCGTGTATCCTTTGTGTTGAATTTTGAATCTTTGAAAACTTGTCGTATAATTTTGGACTTGTATATCTATCTCGATCAGCAGGAGTAATTTTCTCAAGTTTTCATCTTAAGTTCAGTATTTCCTCATTTATTCATTTGGGAATGTAGGTCTTCCTGAATTGTTGAGTCCTTGTTCATAATCTATTTCAGGTGATCTTGGTCTTAATGTCGTCTTTGGAAAGTAAGTTCTATATTGTTGATAAGTTGTTGTGCGGTTTCTTTCGGTAATGGTACGAGTTTCAGTTTTTGGGTTTGTCCTTAAAATTATTGCTTGTTGGTATGCTATAACTCTTTTGCGTGTCACCTGGTTGTATAAACCTTTTTACTTGTCTCTTTATCGAGGCTTTAGATTACCACTCCTAAAGGGTGATATTTTTCTTTAAAAGTCGGTCTCGAGTCAGTCTTAAACTCTGATTCCTTAAATAAAGCTTTGTTTGCGTTATAAGTGGTCTAGTCATAAAGTCTTGATCTTGTCATTTGGATACATAAATTTTATGTTCTTACGTGTAATTTGTTGTTTTAGACCCTGGTTTTACTGGGTTTGGTTCATGAGGGTTGTTAGTTGGTGATCATTAAAGTTGTTCAATAATGTGGATTTTTGGGTGATGCTGGGTATCTCTAGAATGACATGAGCTTGAGAGGCAAAAATCTTAAAGGTCGATGACTCAGTGGTATTGTGTAGGCTAGAAAATAGATTTTTATAAGCAAGTAAAGGTTGGCAACACGATTTTGAGCGAAATACATTCGATCTAAGGCGACGCTGACAAAAAGGAAAGTTGTAAAGCTTAATGATCAGTGTTATCATGCTTGTCAGGTAAGATAATTAGGTGAATAGAAGATCAATCCTGATGACAAGTCATTTCATTAGGTACTTATCGAGTTACAAAGGATACAAGGTCTAAAGCTATCGAAGGAAGAAACCACAAAGTACGGTTTCAAAATTTTACTTAATTGTGTGATATCCAAAGTTGCGAGATAATAAGCATTTGAGGATTGAAGACAAAAGAATCCTGTGTAGTAGGTAGTCTACCAAGAGATGAATTTTTAACAAATTCGGATAAGTAATTGAAAAGTTCTTCAGTAGTCACAGAGAAGGATACCATGACAAGGTTGAAGATAAATGGTAGAGGCATTGATTTGAGATGCCAGTGAATTCCTTGTGTTTAAGTCTACAGAAAGATTGAGAGTGAAGACAGCTGAGCTTATGAAGTCATCATTGGTAAAGACTAGTGGGTAGGTAGAAATGCGAAAAACCGAACCGCAGATATTTAACTATGAGATTGTGTGAATAAGCAACTTGGAGCACTTGGCAGAAGTGATCTTGTCCCGGGATAGAGCCGAAGCTTTCCATTGGAATAATGATAATGTTTCTCTAGTAATTGTCTCTGCAGCCGCAAGGTGTACTTGAGTATGAAAGATTTAGGGTTTTACCATACTTAACTTCTATACTTTGGAAGCAAAGATCTGCATTCGTGGTGAGTGATCATTGAGGTGATGTGAAGTTGCTTTTATGGGGTTTCTTGAATTATTATCTTCTCGGGCTGGAACAGGTTGGTGATGAGAGTTGTGACATTGTTATTAACACCACTACGATCGGGTAGATTTGGTTATATTGAGGTATTCAAAAAATCATGGGAAAGTTGTTCGAGAATTCTTTCGAGCCTAAAGTTAAAATCTGTATGAGTTATAGTTGGTGGTTGTGGACGATAAAGCATTGATAAGTAGTCAGTTTAGTAGGATTGCCAGTTTCCTCCTATTTAATGTCTAGTAGAGTTTTCTCCTTTGCTTGCAGTCTTCAAATTATGAGAGTTTCTTTTTGTCTTGCTCCATCACTGATGTCTAGTTTTCACCAGAAATTCTAATTTCCCCATTTAGTTTATTGGATCTTGGTCTAGTAGTTAGTTTTGGTTCGTGTTTGAAGTCAAGGATTCGGGTTTCATCAATTCATCTATTGGTAGTCACCTTGGTTTGCTCAAATTTCGAGGTCGAAATTTTCTTATGAAAGGAAATTTGTAACACCCCGTTTTAGTTTTGCATTTGTTTCAGTAAAAATTTCCCTGTTTTGACGTGCAACCTTCCTAAGCTTAAAATTTTTCGAATGTAGTTCTGTTTTTTGCATCTTGTTTTTTTATGCATTTAAAACTATTCTGAAAAATTTAGATGCACTCAGACTTGAATTGGAAATTTTAAAAGCTTTTTGGAATCGAGAACATTTACTCATCGGTTGGGTTTCAATCAACTTTGAAGTCATAACCTTCTCAGTATTTATCCAAATTCCACTCCATCAACTCCTGTAGCTTCATCAAATTTCCTTCTACAACTTTAATGTTTTGACCGAAAGCTAATTCACGGTCCTCGTTGGTCAAAACTGAAAGCAAAGTAATTAATAAAATCTACTAAAATCATATTTCTGTAGCATTTCGGCAGAGTGCTGTCTTCGACGACATTCCGGTATGAATATATCCCATATTTGGAGAATCATCCTCTTGTGAAGTTGTAAACCTTTGAAATAGATTTCCGTTGATATAAAGAACATCCCAATCGGAGTTCCAAACAAAAAGTTATGACTAAATTATAAATAGTGCACGAGAAACATTTAGTCAAAAATAATTTGGGCATCGACCAGCATTGACTTCGGAATTTTTAAAATTTCTTATCATCTCCTTCATTTCATTCACACACAACATACCTAGAGAGCTCGTCTATGGTATTTAGAGAGAGCAGATGAGGGTTTTAAGATCAAACATCAATTCTACCTCAAATTCATGTGTTTTTCTTCTGAAAACTCTAAATTTCGCAAGTTCCTCACTTGTAGAGTTTGTGGTTGGGGATGGCTTCAGAATTTTGTGGCTGGATGGAGCTAATCCTAGTGTTGTCACTTCTATCCTGAGCTATCAAGGTGGGAACTTCCCCTCATATCTTGTTATTTTGTTCAAAACTAGTTGTAAATGTAGTATATTGGCCTAATGGTACCGAAAACGGGATTTGCTTGCATGTTTGTCAATTTGTGTTTTGGGTACAATCAGATTATAGATATGAGATGATTACATATAACACATCATGATTATATTAGTTTTTAGGCTTACATGTAAGTTTTTCTTAGTTTTTGGATATATCAGTTTTAGTACTAATTTAAGTAAATATAGGAATATGCGAGTTGTTTCCCTTAAATATGGTTTCAAAATATGAAAGTTCATAATTAATAATCTAAATATAACCTATCAATTCTACTTTAGAAGTCATGTATGTGAGAACATTGGTACTCAAACCCATTTTCAACTTATTATGTGTAACGCCCCGTATTTCCATTTGCGAGTTGGTCCTTCCATTAAGCCCGGTTAAGGCCTTACCGCCGTTAAATTGTGAACATTAGGTTCCGCGGCTCTCATATTTGACCTGACACCTCTAGCGTGTCATATTAGATATATTAAGTTTGTGGGATCAATTTTTTCGTTAGTCGAGTGACCCGAATCAAAAAGGGAAGTAAATCGCGTGTTTTGAACTTTTTGAAAAAGTTAATTTTGGCCAACTTTGAGAGGTCATAACTTCTTCAGTCCCCTCTACAACTTTCATGTTTTGGCTGAGACCTAATTCTAACTCCCCTATAGCTAAAATTGGGGGTGAAGTTGAGCCTGTGACCAAACAGCAAAATTGTGTGCTGTGAATAGTGGAAGTCGACTACATGGGTTTTGATGTAGTCGACTACATGCACCTGGGCGAGATTTTTATATTTTTTCCTCCCCTTTCCTCTTCATTTTAACATATCCATTAAAAAGGTTCTAGAGAGAGAAATGAGAGGTGATTTTGGGGGTTTCATGAGTGATTCGAGATCACGACCCAAGTTCCTTCTTTATTCACCATTCCTCAACACTATTCATCATCTTCTTCCTCCTTTGGTTCACCATGGCTAGGGCTTTAGAGCGATTTTGGGGGTTTTCGCATCTATGTTTCTCTAGCTCTTTTCTTTCTCAATTCTTCAAGGGATTAACCTTCAATAGGTGGGACAAATAGTATTCTAACATGTTTTCTAACAATTGCAACTTATTCATCTCAAATCCAACAAAAGTGATGGTTTCATATACAAATTCCAACATTAGCATGTTCATGAGGGCTTGGGGTGTTTGATTGAGATTTCTTGGTTTGATTTGAATCATTTATTACTTCAATAGCACTTTAATACATAAAGCCCTAATTATTTATAGATTTTGATGAATATTAGCATATGACCTATATATAGGCAAATAGTTGTATAGACAAAACTATGATATGCATGCATGTAATATTATACATGGATTTAAAAGTATAATTAGAGCATAGTGAATTGTATTTGTGGTATTTTTGTTGTACTTGAGCTCGTGGTTCATATTTTACGAAATTTATAATTTAGCAAGCCAGTCCATAACTATGTTGGGCAGTATTATAATCATGTTTTGAGTAAACAAAGTCTTGATAACTTAATGGATGATTTATATAAAACTTATATACCATGAAAACAATATTCTACTTGGCTTGGTGCCAAATTGACAGAAGGCTTAGAAACTTTCCAATCCATGACGTTCTTGACTTACTCACTAGTTGACGAGCTTGGCGGAAAGAAAGAAATGTAAGTACAACAATAATACCACTATCTAATCTACATTGCATACGTATATATATATATATATATGTATGTATGAAAATGTACGTATCCTATGTATATACAATATACTGATATTTCTATATCTTTATTGTACTTGTGGAGATTGTTTGGGATTTACTTACCGATTAGTCGCACTGTTCATACCAGATAGAGATTCAGTTATTACCTGTAGCGTATAACCTTGGTGGCTACGTGAGTTTATTATATTGCCTTGGGGGCATATTCCATCTAGGTGGTCCTGGTAGGGGGTCCCTGCCTTGGGGATAGAAAAACCCGAGTTTGCCGGCCATCTCTATGCACATTAGATCTAAAATCCTAGTTATGACATTTATATATGATTGATGCGATGAGAGATCTGGTCACGATGACTTGGCGATATGACATCCTTTACGGACGAGAGATATGATGATTATGTGATTGTTTATACTTATTATTATTTTGAATAGTTTTCATTGTAGCTTCATAAATACGGCCTTCTTATATTTTACGTGTATCTTGAAGATACGTACTTTCTACACTATGATCAATTTCCTTGATTATAATTACATTCTTATATTTCTCTTATCTTTTCTCGGGCCGGGTTAGCAATAGCATGCATCTCATGAATAAACTTTCTTTGCACTTATATGATGGATATATATATATATATATATATCTTTATACAAAGAGAGGTTTACGAAATAAGAACACTTATAGATTTGCATCATATAAGTCAAACTACTTTCATTATATCGCATGGCATGCATGCATGATTTTCTAACTTATTTTCTTATATGAAAACCTTATAGTTCCCACTGAGCCCATGTTTGGCTCACTCCCATTTTCCAAACTAGGTTTTGCAAGTGATATTGGAATGGTACGAGTACAAAGTCTAGTTTGCTCTGATGGCCTCTGATCACCTAAGTCATTTGGAAACGACTTGTATTACTCCTTTTAAAAGAATTATTGTATTTTTAACTTATTGATGTAAAGTTTTAAAGGAGACTTGGAGCCTCTAGGAAGGCATTGTATTATATATATACTATTGATATTGAGGTTGTACTTATGTTCTTTGAATATGTGGAGTGTTTATTATAAATGGTTTTATTTACATATATTTACAAGTTTGGTTTTATCATACGAATAAACTCCACATGCCAGATTTTCATTAAAAATGATTACGTCACTTGTATATATATATATATATATATATATTTATGAAAAGTCTCCAGTTCTATACTATAACACCCGTCGTCGTGTACGACACCGTGACTAACCGGGTCCCGGAGGTGAAGTCCTCTAAACGGGATTTTGAGGCGTCACATTATGTGCCACAAATTGGGGGGTTTTGCAAAAAAAAAAATTATTGTACACATGCATGGAGTTTGAGTTAGGTATTCTTGGTTCTTTTAGTTGATTTATACTCATTATAACTTCAATTTGATGTTTCTATAAGAATTTCCTCTTGATTTTTGATATACACATATAAATGATTAATTGATGGATTTATTGTATATTTTCGTTACAATAATTCATAAATGTGGTATTTTTGTTGTACACGAGCTATTGGTTAGCTAATAATTAAGATTTTTCAAAAATCCACCAGTCCGTAATTGTGCCAGCTAGATTTTTACAATCTTTATTTTGAAACAGACAGTGAACTAGTCAATGAAATTTATACTGAATTTGATTTTTATAATGTATGGATCACACATGGTGTGTGTAAGAATGACTTAAACCCGCGCTTGAAAGTTACAAATATATGTATACGTGAAAACTTATAAATGGTGACAATAGTGGGTTTAACTTGTAATTTGGGTACTATAATATATAAAATGATATTTGTTTTATATATATAGATATATCTCATGGTAGGGTTGTTGTTTGCGCTGCTATGTTAATGCTTAGCTTACTACATTTCGTAAAGTGTAGGACTTTACTACTACTTTGGTATTTGATGAGATTTCTACACCTATGGAAGGTTGTTTATATATTTCATATGTTTCGGATTTCTTATATGACTTTGAGAATTTATATATGGTTTGACTATGACCAGGCATTATAGTTATACTATTTAGACAAGATACCATGATTGCTTAGATGTGATCACTATTTTATATTAGCCTATGGAAGGATTGTCACTAGGTGTCCTATGGGAGGACTTAGTTATGGGAGCTATACTATGCACAATAAATTATTATACCTAGTTGACCTATTACGTCCTATGGGAGAACATTGCTATGGTAGCCATATTGTTATTATTCCTATAGATGAGATGTAACTGAGATATGTCCGAACTACCGATTACATTATTGTTGCCATCGATGAAACGTAGCTTGGGCAAATTCAAGCTACCAGTTACACATGTCCTGGTGGATGGATGGAGCGACATGTATCATACGGTGGTATTAAATTGGTGACTTTCATGTTATAGGTATGCTTTGGTTGTGTTGTTATGACTATCTTAGTGATTAATATTATTATTTCATTTATATCTTAGTGATATTTATTTTATTGTCGATTTTTTTTATATTTATTGCATTGCATTTCCCCTTCTCCGTTGGTTCCCACCGGGCTAATTTAGCTCATTCCCTCCTTTCCCTCACAGTTGTGTCTTGTAGGTTAGCTTGGGTGCACTTGGGGAAAGAAAAAGTCTTCCTAGAACCTCTGATACTGAGACAAACCAAGGCTATTATTTAAGTCGATGTATCAAATTTGTTTATAATGTATTCTGATTTAGGTTAACATTGTGTTGCTATAAAGAAAACCTAGTGACTCGAATATTTTATTTTGTATCAATATATGAGTAAAGTTTGAATTTTAATGTTAACTGGTGTAATTTAGGTTTATTTTTCTTTGTTGTTAGTGAAGGCATCCGATGACGCCTCAATTTAGGTCTGAGGGGTTACATCAGGTTGAGGTGTCATGCAACACTCATAGTGTCGTGCAACATTATTTGTAATATTTAACCCTAAGCGTAGGGTTTTCTTGACATGATATGATGCCCAAGTTGGGTCATGCTATATATAGAATGCCGCACATCATGTGCATGAGACCTCAGCCTCTTTTTTTCCCTATCAGTCCACTTTCCATGTATGCTTGGGTCCTTCAGGTTTTCTAGTGTCCTAAGGAGTTCTCAGATTCTCCTGCTATAATTAAAGAGTGGTCAGCGGGAGTCGCGAACTGGGGCATTTACACCTAGATATATGGATCCACCCGAGTTCATAACCATAATAAAATTAGGTGTACGTGGGAGGTAACCTAGAGCCCAACCCGATATAACCAAAAACCCATCATTAAAACCCATTGTTGAAACCCAAGATTAGTTAGCAGTAAAAGATAAGCCCATTATGACAGCACGAGCCCAAGCCAGGGTTGAGATCAACTCATGGGTACCCTCATAAGACCATCTTCACCCCATAGGCTAAAAAGTCAAATTTGAGTTTTTATGTGGCTCAGCGCATAAGTTAAAAATGTAAAATAGTGGGAAAAAAGGTAAAGCGAAGGTAAATACTCAGGCCGACAATTTTTTAGCTCGCCCGATACATGATGTATCGGGGCATGAAAAAACACCTGCCACGACACATCATGTATCGTGGGAGACAATTTTTTGTCATGGCACGACACATGATGTGTCGTGGGAGACAATTTCTTCATGGCACGACACATCATGTGTCTTGCGAGCCTTAAAACATTTATGCATGGTTCTCTCGCATATGGAAGAAGAAAAAAAGAAAAAAATATATTTTACATGCCACGACACATCATGTGTCGTGGGGGAGAAAAAAATTTACCCCGACACTTCATATATCGTGCAAGGCTAATTTACCTTTTTCCCGGTGCATTTCTTTATTTATTGCTAGGCTAAATAAACATTTTTACACTACACTTTTACACTACCCACTAAAGATGGCCTAATAGCCCAACATTAAGTTCAGGATAAATTAAGCAAGCTAACCCCCAACAAGGCAACTCAAGAAAATAAGGCAGGAGGATTTTATAATTATTAAACAACCAGTTTCCATATATAAAATAACCAATTTAATTTGTATATGTTTCCATAACCGCACATGTAGCTAGCCAAACATATAGAGGCCATTGTGCCTGTGAAAACTTGAGCTTTCGATGCCAGCTCCCCATGGGTGGTGATTCCTCCGGTTTTTCGGTTGGTTTGAAAAACGGTTCATTTTATTGTAGAGAAAAGGGCTACAGTTTGTAAAAGGAAATCAAAGTCGCCAGTTTGTTTTACTAAACAAACAAAAGTCTGTGTGAAAGATGAACATTTATGGATTAGACGACCTCTTAAATATAATTAGTACAAAACCAATCGATTTAAAGGTTCAGGAATTATGTTACGAATTGAGAAAGTATTAAGCATCCAATTTGCTCTTTCGATCTCTAAGTAGAATGTACATGTAATTATAATCGAAGATTCGCATGCTTATTGATATTATCGCGTATCAGTTCATAATTTTAGGAGAACGGAATTTTGGGGTGAGAATATTAAACATGTACTTTGTATTTTGCCCCTTAATTTTAGAAATGAGTGTGTGTATGGTGTGTGTGATTTGAAAAATGATTTTGATATATATATAACATGCGCGCATACACATATCTGATCTTATATATTTATTTTTATTTCAATTATTGTTCAATTCGTTATCGATAGATTTTCTTTCAAAACAAATCACATCATATTTTTTTATTTTTAAATTAAAATAAACTACTATGCTTTTATTACGTTGAAGTTGTTTAAACAATGCCCTTAATTTGTTGACAGACATATGGTGCTAAAACTATTTTAGCAGATTTAGTTTAGTTATGCGTTCATATGTGGTGCTGAAACCTTTTTAGCACCATTATAGTGTTCGACAATTGGTACTAAAATTGTTTTAGCACCATGTGATTATTTATTATGTTATGTACAATTGGTGCTAAATCTGTTTTAGCACCTTGAATTTCGTTGTTTTTTTATTTTTTATTGGTGCTGAAACATTTTTAGCACTATTCCAATGTTGTACAATTGGTGCTAAATCTGTTTTAACACATTGAATTTCGTTATTCTCTGTTTTCTATCGGTGATAAATCTGTTTTAACACTTTGAATTTATTTGTTCTCTGTTTTTTATTAGTGCTAAATCTGTTTTAACACCATGAATTCCGTTGTTCTCTGTTATATATTAGTGCTAAAACCCTTTTAGCACCATTTTAGTGTTGGACAATTGGTGCTAAAATTATTTTAGTACCATGTGATTAGTTAATTCAGACAAAAATAGTGCTAAATATGTTTTAGCACTTTAATGTGTAGAGTTGGATGGGTGTTAAAACTGTTTTATCACATTCAGTTTAGTTATATGTGTTCACATGTGGTGTTAAAACCTTTTTAGCACAATTTTAGTGTTGGACAATTAGTACTAAAACTGTTAGCACCATGCGAGTAGTTACTTTGGATAAAAATTGTGCTAAATCTGTTTTAGCTCTATGTAAATAATTAGTACGTTCTAGAGAATTAGTACTGATAATCGACCGTTGTGGATTTTGAATTGTTTTGATCAGGATTTGTGCTAACTTTTTTTTGAAGACCTGAAATGTTATATTTAGGGCTGAGGAGAGGGGTTGGCCCAGTGGTAGGCAACCTCCACCCTTGTCTTGAGGTCAAGGGTTCGACTCATGGGGTTGGGTGGGGGGTTTTCCTTTATTTGTAGGATTAAGGGAGAGACTTAGACCTCCCTTAATTTAAAAAAAAAATATATATATATATTTAGGGTTATTGTGTCATTAGTTAATTAATGGACTTTTGCAATTATGTGATTATTAGAATGGACCCTTACGCCTGTATAACAAATTAATTATTAAATATTTGATTTAGGCCATACTAGCATTTCAAATAAATAGTCTATCATCTTTAGTAATACTTTTATGTATTCTTGGGAATACTTCATTTACATCGATTATTCTTTTTTCGAATTTCATGTATAATTTATTTTCATTTTAAAAAATATAAATATTTTGAAATTTTAGAATTTTATTCTCTCATGTTCAATAGGTATTCTTAAAAGTATATATATATTACAAAATTGATATTGATAAAATATTATGGTGCGGTAGACACAAATAAACCCTAGTCTATATTATAAAACAAGGATGATTTGAAATAAAATAATAAATCAATCCAATATCTCATATTAATTCGTAATAGTGTTAATACTTTTACATCATTAGATCACATTTATACTCACAATAAGTTATCAAATCAACTCATTTACTTGCACACTAAACATATACACAAACATAACTCATACATCTCTCTACTTTTCTATAACATTTCTCTCTGATCAAATTTAAAAAAAAAAAATTCAAATGACATAACTTTAAATTTACAAATCCAACTTTAACAAAATTTATATATTTGAAATATGTTCATCAATATCTACAAAAAAAGAAAGATATATTGTGATTATTAAATTATGTATAAAAAAATTCAAGAAAACTTATAAAACATTACAACTATAATGGCATATTTAACATATTTTGAACTCATTAGTTATTGAAAATATTATGCAATGAATGAAAGATACTAAAATAAAATTAAAAATAATAAAATATCCTGATCGAATATGTTTCAATTCGAATAGAGCCATATGGGGCCGAATTTTTTTATATTAGGATCCAACCTACCTTAAATATAATTTTTTTTCTTTTAAATAAACTTATAATACTCTTACAATATAAAAGAGTCGAGGCGATTTTAGGGTAAAAATTTTTTATATTACGGTTCGATCTAACTCGAATATAATATTTTTATCTCTTTTAGATATACTCATAACATCATTACATTATAAAAGAATCAAGGTGATTTCAAGTCTAATGGACAAGTAAGACATCTCGGATGAGGACATCTATATTTTTAGATGAATAAGATTCGTTTTTGCGATACCTTATTTGTTTTCATTCTTAAGTAATATACAATTATACACATATTCGATCCTCACATTTTTTAAGTAATTATATTTTATCTGATTATTATTTTTTATTCTTTTTATTGTGCCAAATGGTACGAGTATACCTTAATATACTATAATATAAATAATAATAATAATAATGCCACTACTATTAAAACCGATCCAACGGCTAACAATCATCTATTTAAATGCATTCAACGGTGAAAAGATGAGCTTGGTATAATATCAATTACATTTTTGTTTTTTGAAAAAAAGAAAATATAATACAGATGGTAGGCTGAGACTAGCCATAATAGTGTGTGTATATATACAGAGAGGGGGATGAAAAGCGTAAAAAAGGGAGAAAGAAAAGGAGAAGAGAGATTCTAAGGGAAGCCATTGAGAGGGAAATAGGGTTAGGGTTAGGGTTAGGGTTAGGGTTAGGGTTTTGGGGGAGAGAAAGAGAAAGAAAGGAATCGCAATGGAGGTTGAGAAATCATCATCTCCTTCACATAGCATGGTAAGTTTCTCTCTGTACTTTCATAAGTGCTGCATTCCGATTTGATTAACTTTACTTTTTATGATAATTTTAGGGGTCGTTAGCTTTTTTTAGCCCTTAAATTCTGAATGTTGGATTTAGAATGCTGAACGGAACCTCTGAAAAATGTGTTTGATTTTATTTGACTATGAATGGTTAATACAAGGTTTTTTTTTATAATTTTACACCTGTTGTTTTGGTATATCAATACTTAATGAATAAACAGAGTAGGACATTATTGGAATAAAATTCATTGAAACTAGATTAAGCATTCGGCACAACACCTACATCTTAATCCTGAATTTTAATCCGATTCAGCACTTGAGGCAACAAAAACTATTTCTCCTTTTAATTAAGAGGTAAACCCAAAACACCACCTTAAGACAATACGAAAATTAGAATTCATTAGTATTACTACATTTAAAAGATAGAAGATATCCATCCATCCAGAGCTTCAAATTCGATATAGAACTACAACCAGTGGGTTTGCTAAATGTTTTCTGAGCAGAAACAATAAAAGAGTGAGGTGGGTGAAACTGGTGTTAGTTTAAACAAGGAGCTAACATAATGAGGCCATTGCCATTTGTCACACATAGGTTACCCCCTCCTCTTCCCCAACATTATGAGTTACTACTGCAAACATCCCACCAACTCATTCGCAACTACCCCCTGTCCACCACTTCCCCTTTGCTTCCTGCACCAACACCTCTTCCTAATGCCCCCTCTTTCTCTCCAGATCTAACCAGTGTCTGTCCACCATCACATAGATCATCACCATTCACTAGACTAAGATTTGAGGGACGAGGGAAATATAGGCAGAGGGCGTTCGCCCATGGGAAAGGTGGCTGCATAGGGTTGGGTTAGGTTTTGGTCATTGGAACAACCGGAATAATGGATGGATTGTTGTCCCTCATTCCTATTAGTTTTGAATTGATCCCAAGCATGTAAATTCAAAGAATGCAGTCCCTCCATGCAGGTAGGACATTTGCTATTATTGAGTTTTGCCTTTGTGGTGTATATTTGTTGAAGCAAACATCATGGTCTTGTTTTAATTTTTCATTATCGATGAAATTATGTATATTTATAAACATATTTTTAAACCTCTAGTGGATCTTTAAAATACGTTCAAACATGAAAACAAAACTGAAAGGAAAAGACAATTTTTTTATTCACAGGTAAGATACTTTCATTCAATTGGAATCTACCACTCGTTAGAATATTATCTACCAAACATGTTTAGGACTTGTGGCAGTTAACTTTTTTTAAATGTACTGTTGGTTTGCTTAAAAATGTACATCAAGAAAATAATCAAGCCTAACAGTATCTATGTGAATACCTCGTCTATGGAAAAACAGTCTCATATTTGGTGATACTTTATCTCAACAGTCAATAGTATCTGCAGATCTGCAGGACAATATCTGGAGAGGCTATATTATTAGTTCTTTCATGCTTTTTGTCACGTGGTCAAAGCAGAACAGTATTTGGTAGCTGGTATGTACTTTTAGCATATAATATGTAGCGTATTGGGTGAAGAGTTTCTTGAGGAAGAACTAGGCGAGAGACGAATAATTTAGTACGAAAAAGGGTGTTTATGGAAGTTCTTTTTAACCAAGTTTTTCATGACAAGTTGTACTCATGTGAAAAGGATGAACAACAATATCTTGTATATCTGGAACTTGGAACATTTGTTGTACATAGATAAAGGAGATCCTAAACCAGTTCAATATGAGACTCGTTCTCAAGGATCTCAAAGCATCGATTTTAAAAGATTTGATTGCATAGGTCGTCGTGTACTAGTATAGACTCTCACAATCTTGTCTGCGACTACGAGTAATGTTTTAATTTTTGTGTCCTGGACAGTCGAATCTAAACTAGCACATGATTTGTGCCTGTATTTGTATAGGTAAAAAAGGGAGTTGGCTTGAAAGCAGATGCTGAAACCGCACCTCGACGTCGATTACCAATTCTACATAGATTGTTGATTATAAAAGAGATAAAAGTGCTGCCCAAGAAGGCTGAGAAATCAGCAGCACCTCGTCCTGCTCCTCCACTCGAATCAGCATCTGCCGAAAGGGGCATGCTTTTTGACGATCCTAAAGATGCACCAGCGGAGACTATAGTTTCAGTGTATAGGATCAATGACCTTTCAACTAGCGACCATTGGAACTTCCAGAACCGCTCTTTGGTTCTTGATTTTGCCATATTTGAGTACAAATTGGCAGGATGTATGGTGAGTTTGCCAAATGGTTTTACTGTTGTGGTTGTTGGGGGAAAAAGAAAAACCATTGAGAAATACAGGAATCTAATGCTCAAGCATTTAAAATGGACTGCTGTATAATCATCTCAAAATGCTGAAGGTGAGGAAAAGGAGGAGGAGAATGAGATCAAGAAGTGCGTGTTGCTGTGGGAGGGGCGTGTTGCTAAACCGAGCTTAAATAAGTTTACAATTCACCAATGCGAAACTGAAACTGAAGCCCGCAAGGTGTTTTTTGATGCTGGTGTAACCGACTATTGGGATCTTGCTGTCAACTACTCAGAGTAATAGTAACTAGTGGAAGGAATTAATGACCGAAAGTTATATATCCTCAAACAAGTTATCGCCTACTGTCAGCTTGTTCCTTGCTTTAGTCTTTAATATTAGCTCAGGTTTGCTTTTGTAACTACCTAAAAATGATAAAGATGCTGTTGCTGCTGCGAATGATAGTCTGTTTGAATTGGTTGTCATATTTCTAATGTTCTTATTTTACTTCTCGTAAGTAGGTAGGTAGGTACATATACATACATATAATAATTACCATTCACACCTTTCTTTCTTTGGCCACAATGCGCTTATATTTATTGGGTTTCAACCCTCGATATCTACTTTTACAATTTTCAATGCTATATTGTAGCAGCATGGTTTCCACATTTAACATATTTTTGAAAACCGTGTGTTTGACAACCCCAATTCCATGTCATAGAATTGGAATTGGGTTATAGTTTTACGATTATATTGTTCGGATGCACTAAAACCTCAGTCTTGGAACTCCAACTACCAATTTTAATGGATTAAATTCCATAAAAAGAGTAATTTTCTTCAATTACAGTACTTATTGAATTGATGGAAACACCCTCAATCATCAAACACCCAACCCATGAAAAGAAAAGAAAAAGGACAAGCCACCAACACTTTTATATTATATATATAATAATCTATAAATTAGTCAAAAAAAATGTCAAGATTTTTGTTTTCCTGCTATCTTGTATGTATATGTATGACATTGACCATTCTATGGATCATTGTCAATACGGAGGAAAATACTACATTATTCTTCCAACGAATAGACAAGTGAAAATGAGCCAAAACTACAAACCTTAACCCATCCTTCTCTCTTGTGACAACCTGTTGGAGAAATAAAATCTATTATCAGATCATTGTACAATCTTTGAAATGTATGGTACATTTTGAAAGCAGTACTTATCTCTAATAAAACTTACTAATAAAACATATGGATTAGTGTCTGGATCCCGATCGTGCACACTCTTGGGATTGCAAGGCTATTATATCTGATATTTATATTCTACCGGCTAACTTTGGCGCTTCCTTTGTTGACATTTGTCGTGGTGCAAACAAAGTAGCTAATGAGTTAGCTCGGTATTTTCTTCGTTTCAATCCAATTAGTTTGAGTGTTTCTTGTGTCATTTACTCGAGTTATTAAAATTTTACCCCCATGAAGTTTACCTATTTTTGTACTTTCATCGACGAAGTTCAATTTGCATAACTCTAGTCCTTGAACATAGATTCCGATTTCACTTTAGTCCACTACCCCATACACCGTTAAACTGTTGGATGGAAATGGACATGTGCCTTGCACATGGCCACTGTAGCATGGATAAAAGGGTCTAGCAACATTTTCTTGGCTCACATATGCTTGTTTTAGGACAAAGCTAGGGCAAACTTTAGTGTGGGAGTGAGAAAAATGGTTGTGTGAGAGAGTGAAGCACAAATGAAGGTGAAGAAGACATAACACATGCGCCGTTAGAATGGAGTACTCTCAGATTTGCCATTGTAATAGGAAAGGAATGGTAATTACATCTTGGATAGAAACAAACCAAGGAAGAAGGTTTCGAACATGTTTTAACAACTAGGTAAAGTTTGATTTTTTTTTAAGATGATTTTGCTTCAGATTTGCCATTGTAACAATAATATATATTTTCAATTAGTGCAGAATCCATGTGGTTTCTTTGGTTGGGTTGACTATCCCATGTGTGCAAGGTCAGAAGAGGTTATCCCAAGTTTATTAAGGAAGCTTAACAAGAAATAAGTAGTAGTTAAAAAATACAAATTCATGTTGATTTTCTCGTGGATGGTCATTTTGTGGTGCTTCTTCAAACAACCGGCGAATGTTGCAAAAGTGATAAATTTGGAGTTTAATTGAATTCGAGGCTGGACAATGGATTTTTTTGAACCTTTGATGTAATTTCTTAGGTTATGTTGAACTAGCTTTGTAAATGGGATTTTGAACTAGCTTTGTATGGTTTTGAAGAAGATTGTAATATGTAGTACTTAAATGCAATTATGTTGTTTTGGTATTTGTCTCCTTCCTTTTGTCTTATTTATGCATGGTTTCATAAATATTTATGTTGTAATTGCGGCCACCAAAAACCATTGACAAAGGAAACAAAAATTAAAACATGAAAACAGTAAAACAGAATTAGCTACAAAAGTATTCGAAGCATCAAGTGATGGCAGCAGCCCAGTTGCTAGCCAGAACTGAAAAGGACAAATCATGGAAAACCGAAGAAGATTTAGCCCACAACGAGGCTAAAATTACCACTCCGCTCCAGACTTCATCTTCCTGCCTAACCTTATTTACAAATAATCTGGAGTTTCTTTCTAGCCAAGTGCACCAAGCAATAGCCAAGCAACAACATCTCCAAAGAACTATTGCCCTCTTCTTGAATCCTTTAAGGAACCATTTAATACTCAAAAAATCCCCCCATGATTTTGGGAAAGCCTCGACCATACTGAAAATATTGCACGCCTTCCACCACAACTTAGATATAAAATTACAATGTAGAAGCAAATGATCAATATTTTCTGCATTCTTCTGACACAAAATACAACAAGACGGTGAGAGCACCATGTTCGGTCTTCTAATCTGTAGCACATCACAGGTATTAACCTTCTTCCAAAAAGCAAGCCAAACAAAAAATTTAACCTTATTGGGAATTCCTGCTTTCCAAATAACCTTAAAAGGAAAGGAAAAAACATCTCCCGGAGAGTCAATGAGATTGCTGAAAAAAGATTTACAAGAGAACACCCCCGATTTATCCCCCGTCCAAACTCTAGAATCTGGAAGGTTTCTAGCCAAAGAGACATTAGAAATGATACTAATCAAAGCTGAAAAGTCATCATATTCATGATCAAAAAGATTCCTACGAAAATGAAGATCCCAAAAGAAAGAACCCGACTCATTCCACTCCACAACCGAAGAAATAGAAAGATTTTTGTCACATGAGAGGTTATATAAACGAGGAAATGAAATAGATAAAGGAGAAACCCCCACCCACAAATCCTCCCAAAAACGGATAACACTACCATTACCCACTTTAAGACGAATAAGTGATTTAAATGTTGCAAGACCGGCCGAGATAGCCTTCCACGGATTCCTATGAGATCCTCGATTAACCACGTTAGAATCCCATCCATGAGGATGCATACCGTATTTGCTCTTAATAATTGAACACCAAAAGGAATCTTGTTCAAGTGGAAATCTCCAAAGCCATTTTCCTAATAAAGCCTCATTCCTTGAAGCAATGTTGCCGATACCCAGCCCTCCCTTTTCCTTACTATTAGAAACAAGGTTCCAATTGACCAAATGATCACCCTTTGACTCTCCAAAACCTTCCCATAAGAAATCTCTCAACAATCTTTCAATACTCTTGCAAATCGAAATGGGTGCTTTGAATAGAGAAAGGTAGTAAATGGGCAAACTTTCAAGCACCGATTGGATAAGTGTTAGCCTCCCACCTTTAGACAAACAACATTTAAACCATCCTTCTAACCTCTTTTTAATTTTCTCAAGAACCGGATCCCAAAAGCTTAATTTACGAGGGTTATCGCCAAGCGGCATACCTAAGTAGGACATTGGCCACGAACCCGCTTCACAACCAAACTTTCTAGCCAACGCTGAAATTTCCTCCTCTTTCATGTGAATACCGGCTATGGTACTCTTTGAAATATTAATTTTCAATCCAGAAGCCAGACCAAAGATCTTGAGGATTCCCATCAGATTATTAAAACTGCTCTCACTATTTGAGAGAAAAAAAATTGTGTCATCGGCAAATTGTAGATGCGATACCCTCACCTTATCACTCCCAATTTCGAAACCTTTAACAAGATTGTAATCACAAGCTTTACTCACCAATCGATGAAGAACATCGACCACCAAAACAAAAAGGAAAGGTGACAAAGGATCACCTTGCCTAATACCCCTAGTAGCCTTAAAGGAGCCTCTCGGACTTCCATTAATCATGATAGAAAAATTGGCTGAAGATAAGCATCCTTTAATCCATCTTCTCCATCTAGAGCCAAAACCTTTATTATCAAGAACATGATCTATGAAATCCCATTCCACATGATCATAAGCCTTCTCAAAATCAATTTTAACAACTAAGCCTTCCTTTCTCTTTTCTCGGTATTCCTCCACACACTCATTGGCTATAAGTACAAGATCCAAAATTTGTCTACCTCTCACGAAAGCTCCTTGAGACTTCCCAATGGTGATATGCAACACTTCTTTAAGTCTAGCTGCTAAAACCTTGGTCATAATCTTGTACAAACAAGTTACAAGACTAATAGGTCTATAGTCCTTTAGCTTGAGAGAGGAAACCTTCTTTAGGATGAGACAAATAAAGGTTGAGTTGGTTTTTGCATTAATAACTCCACTTTCAAAAAACTCATTAAAAACTTTGAGTAAATCCTCTTTAATAATTTCCCATCCTTTCTTGATAAAATCCATAGTGAACCCATCTGGACCCGGGGCTTTGTCACCTTCACAATCATCCAAAGCTGCCTTAATTTCTTGTAAATCAAAAGGTCTCTCAAGTCTAACCCTAGATTCGGCATCTATGGGTTTCCAATCCAAACCCTCAAAGCCCACGCTCACCCCATTTCTTTTAGAATAAAGCTTCTTGAAAAAATCCACAATTTCTCCCACTATCTCAGCCTCATTCTCAATCACATGACCATCATCTCTCTCAAGCTTACTAATGACTTTATTTACTTTCTTATGGTTCACTATCCTATGGAATAACTTGGAATTAGCATCCCATTCCTTGACACCTCGGATTTTTGCCTTTTGATTCCATGATATTTCTTCCTTAAGGCTAACTTCACCAAACTTCTGTTGTAACTCCTTCCTCTCCTTCTTTAAATCCTCACTAATAGAACCCTCTGCCTTAAGTTTATCAATTGCATCGATCCTATGCAAAATATCCTTTTTCACAACTCGAACATCTCCAAAAACTTCTTTATTCCACTTCCTAACATTAAACTTCACATTTTCCAATTTTTTCATGAATTTGAAACCCTCCCATCCTTGGACACTACACTCCTCCCACCACTTCTTTACTTCCCCAAGGAAATCTTTATGCATGAACCACATATTTTCGAACCTAAATGGAGATGGCCCCCATTTGAATGGATTCGTATCAAGTATGAGAGGGAAATGATCTGAAATCAACCTAACCGAAGCCTCCTGTCTAATCAAGTTGGCCAAGTCTTCCCACCCTGAAGTAAACAGGAACCGATCAATCCTTGAGTAAGCTCTCCCATTTGACCAAGTGAATTCAAAATTGTTTAAGTAAGGATCTCTCAAATTAGTCTCATTGATGAAGTTATCAAATTCTCTCATACTTTTTGTTATCCCACTATTCCTTAACCCCTTTTTTTCTGATAAGAATCTAACAACGTTGAAGTCCCCTCCAAGACACCATTTGTCCCCACAAAGACCATATAAACTTGCTAGTTCATCCCAAAAATCACCACGAGACCTGTATTTACAAGGGCCATAAACCCCTGTAAGCCACCACATATCTCCATTTAACATCTTAAAATTCAAAGAAAGTGTAAAATTACCCGAAATACACTCCTCCGCTTTCAAACTCCTAACATCCCAGATTATTAAAATGCCACCAGATTTCCCAACCGACGGTAGAAATGCCCAATCCTTATATCGAACTCCCCATACCGCTCCAATCATTGCTGCAACAATATTTTCTCTCTTGGTCTCTTGAAAAATAACAACGTCCGGTTTCTCCATATTAATGAATTCTTTAATGTTCCTTCTCTCTTCCTCTTATCTCCCAACCCCCTTATGTTCCATGATAAAATCTTCATTGATAACCAAACCGGACCCTACTTGCGCTCCTGGGCTCGCTTCCTCTATCGTAATTGATCCCAAAATTGAGGTTCTTCAATTCCCTTTTCGCTTTTCTAGTGTCCCTCCTACTTGAATCCAAATTACAAATTGCTTTTTTACCTCAACATGGAACCAGGTTCACCTCCATATTCTCAAGTATCCTATTCAGTGGCTCCCAATCTTTCTTACTCAATCCCACCATTCTATTAAGGTTTGAGGCCTCATTAGTTAAAGGCTTTTGAATAAGAGAAACCGAGTGGTGTTCAATGTCACTGTTGATATTACTTTCACTTAATAACAGACGAGAATCCAACATGGGGTATTTAACAAATTCATAAGACATATTTGTGCTTGCAACATTTAGATCACTATTCGGCTCTTGTGGTTTCAAGCAATGCATATCAATGGGTGAATTAATTTTTGTAACTGATTTTTGACACCGGTTATAACAAAGACCCTGACTTTTTCCCCCTGAGGAAAATATCAATACATTCCTTATGGAAACCGAATCAAATAATGGTAAACGAGAATAAAGGAAAGATAGCAGAAATGAAATATGATAAGCGAAATTTAAATCAAAGGATGGAAATGGAGATAGTACCTTCCTTCCAAAGTTAAGAGGAAATGGAAAAGAATTCACCTCGGTTCTATGCTTGAAGAGCTTTTTGGGTTCCGGATTACCCTGTTGAAGTGTTCCGGATTACCCTTTTTGTTTTCTTTTCTTGAGCCCTCTTTTGGTGGACTTCTGGTTCCCCGTAGAGGCCTCTTGTATCGCCTTTTCTTGATGATTCAATAAAATGCGTTTGTGTTTTTGATCAAAAAAAAAAAACCATTGACAAAGGAAGCATGCATTGAAAGGGACAATATAATAAAAGGAACAACCTACTAATAAACAAGTAAAAGAAACATTGTTATTGATTTCATTAACAATAAAAAAATGCACCATTACATAGACAAAAAAGTACCATTGCCTAAAAAAAACCATTATATAGACAAAAAATGCACCATTACATATATAAACAAAAAAGCACCATAATGGCCTTCAATTCTTTGGTTTGTTGCTAGACACTTTCTTCTTTCCTTTGTTGTCGGTCACTATCTTGTGCACTTTCTTGCTAACCATACCTTGTAAGCTTAACAAAATAACAAATTGCATTCCTTCATTGATGATGAATGGCAAGGTTTTGGTAGATGTCCTAGCACTTTCTCGTTCAATAAAATTAGCTGGATGGTAGATGTTGACCCTTGTTGTTGGTACTGCTGGTTGTGCATGGTTTCCCATTGCCCAAATGTTGTGTTAGGTATGTTTGAAACTGGTGGTGGCTGAGACATGAACTGAGGCATGGTGTCATCAACCGTTGGTGGTGGCTGAGACATGAACTGAGGCATGGTGTCATCAACCGTTGGTGGTGGCCAAGTCCCATCAATTGTTGGTGATGGCTGTGTTTTAGCAATAAAAAAATTTGATCACTAAGTTATTTAGTGTTAGTTAAACCATGAAGTAAGTAAAATCATATCATTTCTTGGTTGGAATTAATTGATGGTGGACTACCCATGTTGGAATTCACTTTAGTTGGAACTTGTATCATAATTACACAACAAATTAAGTGCTAAGTTAAAAAGAAATGAAGTAAAAAAATAAATTACACATAAGAAAGTACTTATTTTGTAAATAGTAAACTTACTTATTATGGTGGTGGTTGAGTGTCCCTTTTTTTTGCAACTTCTCTTGTTGTGGCCAAGTGTTCCACGCAAACTACACTTTAATGACTTCTAATGCTTTTTGCCAAGTTTTCCTTCAATTGGCAATAATGGAAGTCCTTCACTTGGCCTTTTCTTTCTCTTTTAACTTTGTCTTCCTGGTAGTTTTTTGGAGAGACGTGGCAGCACAATACAATTACTACCTTCATGAAGGATTTATCATGGGTTGATTGGCCCTCCTGAAAGCTTCAATGGTGTAACACTGATGCACATGTACTTTTGGCTCATCACCTTTGTAATACATAGCATAAATGGCATGTGAGCATGGTATCCCACTCAAATCCCATTTCCCACAAGAACAAATCTATTTGTTTAGCTCCACAGTGTTAGTAGATCACTTAACATGCAACTGATTTAGTACTTATATTCACCTGCCCATGCTTAAATACAAGCTATAGCATCAACTTTGTTTTTCTCAATGATCTTTTGTATCCTAGGACATATAGTCCCCTTCCAAAACCTTGCATTCTCCTTATTTTTTTATAACCTCGCCATAAGATTAATTATAATCCCCTAAAGCAACCCTATTATAGATTTTCCTCTTGAATCAAGAATGCACTTATTGAAGTTCTCACATATATTATAAGCAACATGTCACACTTTGTAATTATATTGAAGTGGGATATAGTCCAATGTATATGTGGTATATCATGGAACTGCTTAAATGCTTTGCTATCATCTTCTTTCATTATCTTCATTGCTACCACAAAATGGGGTTTGTTTGAGGCACGTCCAGCATTCTAAAGCAACTCTTTCTTTGTTTTCCCCTATAATTAGCAGCCTTAAAGTTGGAGTACAAATGCATGACACAAAATATATGTTCAATATTAGAAAGCACATAAAAAACATCTAGTACTAGTCATTTTTTTTTAATTGGAAATGAAAGTCCATTTATATTGCCTCCTAGTTCCAATGTCTTCAACTAATAACTCTATAAACTAAGTCCAACTCCTCTTTAGTTCCCCCTTAACAACTGTATATGTAATGAGAAACATAGAGTTATTTGCATTAACCCCAATGGCAGCTAACAACATTCCCTTATAAGGACCATTTAATTAGCAACCATCTAAAGCAACAAATTTCTTACAACCTGCTTTTAACCCCACTTTACAAGCATTAAAACATACATATAATCTCCCAAATCTTGGCTTTTCCACCTCTATTGGATCAATTGACAACTTCATTAATATATTAGTTCCAAGGTTAGTTCTCATCACCTCTTCCATATATCCTCACAACTTATGATATTGCTCCTTATAAGATCCCTCAATCAACGTCATTGCATTCTTACTTGCCCTATAAGCTTGGCCCATTAACACACTTACAACTTGCTTTCTCAGAACTGTATCTCTAAAGCAAGAAGTTGGAACTTTAGGATTAGACCTAAAGGTCTCCAAATGCATTTTAGACAGCCACTCAGAGTTCATATGAGGGTTCTTAAAGGATTTGTTACATTAATGCTCATTTGCAAATGTCTCAATTTGCATGTTTCGGGAATCTTGCATTCTAGATGCATATATTGACCATGGACACCCACCTTTACACACATCATGAACTCTAGTTCATTCATTCCTTTTCAGCTTGATTTCCTTCTATTTTTGATAGAGTAGTTCTTTATTGCTTCCATCAATTCCTTGTGATCACTAAATATCATACCTAACAAGAAATGTGGGTTCTCCATATCTCTTATGGCATTAAATATATGGAATGCAAGGTTTCCCTCTTTATCACTATCATGTTCACTTCTTAACTCATCCGAATCTTACCCATCATCATTTTCTTTAACTACTACATGAGGGATATCATTAGGAATTTCTTCTACTTCAACCCCACCATACTTTGCATCTATATCAATGTTTTTATCAAAAAGTCTATCATCATATGTTTTATCATAGTCACTGTCATACATACTCTCACATGATGAAGAGGACTTAATGTAAGAGCCATCATCACCCTCATTTACTGCCTCTTCTTCATTAGCTAATTGCTCTTCATTCACTGAGTTTTCTTCATTAACCTTAGACGTCTCAACTTGCTCACTTTGTAATGCAGTCATATTTTCTATAAACATACCATTTCAAAGTTAGTATTGACGTAGTTTAAAAGATTCAGAACATCATGATCAACCTCAACATGTTTCAAGTTCCCATTGATACAAATGTAAAATCTCATATAACCAGAATTACCTAACTGCCCAGCCATTGTATACAATTTAATGATAGAGAGTATGTCACACTCATAGTAATCAGTGTAATTTATTTTCCCTCCACTGTATACTATGTTTGGCTTTCTCCTAAACTGACTTCCATGGTATAGTTTTATAGTGAAAAAGTCAAAATTTGGAGCTGAAACAACATATATATATACACAACATATTAGAAGGGGACCACCACTGACTAATGCAAAATAATATATACATATACATATACATACATATATATATATAAACGCCACTCACTGTGCAAAATAACATATATATAATCACAAATGAGACAACAAATTTGGAGACATCTTTTTTAAAAAGGAAGATTCTCGTTTCAACAACCAACATTTATGTTTTTAAGAGAAAAATATTCAATTTACGTACCATAGATTGGAGCACCAAAGTCTTCACTTTCAGGTGGTCTCAATTCCTAGCTCATTTTCCCCTAATTAATGCCTTTAATGGAACCTTCAATGCAATTAATTTTCTCATTCTCCCACACAACAATTTTTCTCACTCTCACACTAAAGTTTGCCCTAGCTTTGCCTTAAAATAAGCATATATGAGCCAAGAAAATGTTGCTGGATCCTTTTACCCACGATACAATGGCCATGTGCAAGGCACATGTCCATTTCCGTCCAACAGTTTCACGGCTTATGGGGTAGTGGACTAAAGTGAAATCGGGATTTAAGTTCAAGGACTAGAGTTATGCAAATTGAACTTCATAGATGAAAGTGCTTGTAAACTTCAAGGGGGTGAATTTTTAATAAATCTATATACTCTTATGTTTAGCTTTTGAGAATGATTTTGTTAGTAGATGGTAGTTTACCTACAAAATTTTTGAAATAAATAAATATTGCTTTGGTACTATACGCGCTTTCTTTTTGAGTGATACAGACAACTTTCAGTGGACTTCCACGAGTCAAATATAAATGATAGAAATTACTATACGCTTAGACAATGTTTGTTGATTCATCTTTAAGTTTGTATCTAAAAGTCAAAGTTTCATATTTTTAACACAAATGCTCAGAACTTTTATGAAAAAAAAAAAGAAGATGCTCATCAAGCAAAGGCACCCTTAAAAGCAATTTTAACACCTTTTCACTATACTAATACAAATCGGATGCTCCTTAATTCCGTTATAACATCAACAATTTCGTAATTTTTCTATTTTACAACTGCATTATTTTTGAAAAAAAAAATGTAATTTTCTAAGTTCAAACTTACAATCTCAAAGTTAATAAGAAATTTTATAACCATTGAACCAAATATGTTTTAATGATTTGTTCATCAAATTCTAAATTAAATCTATTCATGGATGAAAATAAGGGTGTACACACAACTTGTTTGTGCGTCCCGGTCTTGTTAAAAAGAAAAGTAATTAAATCACATAGTTAGAATCTCCATTTTAAAAAATTAAACACCCATACTTCAAAATGCAAAGTTTAGTAGTTGGACAGCATCCGTATTATTAGAAAGAAATATTTTATTATTTGTGACAGTATATTATTTTATGGAATTTAAATTAGCAATGGTATAATTTATTTGTCTTGGTCAAAACATACTGCAGATACGGTAGTTTATTTATAGAGTATTTACTTTACTTTTTATTTCCTTTATTGTTATCTTAGTGATGTGATCCTGCCTAAACCTTCGTTCAATTCAACCCATAAGTATTGTGAGTTCTTGAATGAAGGCTTTAATACGCATAGATTCAAGGATAGAGCATGGAAGTTTAAAGGAAAACCTATCAAAATGCTTATTCCAAGAGCTACAAAGAGATTCCACGTCAATCAATCATAATGTGGAGTTTCTAAAAATTGGGCGTGGAAGTTCAAGATGAAAATATGTTTGAAGGCAGCCAATGAAGTTCTAAGTCATGATCTTGAGTTATGCAAAGTTTGGATATTAATTCGATGTGTTAAAGAATACATTCAATGATGGAATATCAAGCTAGAGGCTTCATTTGGCTTGTTGATGAGTTATTTAAGCCCCATGATTTATAGATATTTATTTCTTAGAGTTATTATTCTTTTAGAATTATTTTAGGCTTATTTTAGAATGTTTATTAATTTCCTTATTGTATTAGGAATATTCTATAAGTTATTATTTTCCTTTTTCTAAGTAGGAATTAGTTTCCTTTTTGAATTAGGATTCTAAAACTTTGTGTACTCTTATTTAAAGGAGGCACATTATTGTTTTATTATGAAGAATTTATCATTATTCAAATTGAGTGTTTTATACATTTAATTCTTGCTAGAACTTGTTGAATTGTTTGAATTAATCATTCAAGCTATTCTTGACTTCTCAATCAATTCTCCACTAATTAATTGTGGCATCTTCAACTTATACCAAGGTTCAATTCTTGCATTCAAAGGTTGGGTTTAGGATTTTGCCTTCCATCTTTCGACGAATTCCAAGGTTCTTGCTACATTCGTAATTCAAGGGTTGAGGATCCATTAACCTGGCTAGAAAAATGATCTGAGATCACGTCACTTAGGGGTTTAGTTTGAGTTCTATATATATAGCCACTTTAGGAGTCCTTACAATACAATTATTAATGCAGCTTTCATACTCTCTCTTCACTTTATTCATTGTCGCATATACAATTCAACTTGGTATCAAAGGGTTTTAAGAAAGATCTTCTTCTTCCGCCAGCAGGCTACTCACCTTGTCGTACACCGGACGGAATTTTTCTTTTTATATTAGTCCCGTCTTAGTTTCTTAATATAGTGACAGTGCTGTGAACAGTAAATCAGTATGCTGGTATGAACAGTAAATGGCTACATCATCTACGAATAGTAATAACTCATTACAACGGTCGTTAACAGGTGCATTGAAAATTTGCAAAGTTTTTGTCGTGAATGACGTCGGGTGAACGAGATCTTGGTTTGGTAGTTGATTGGTTGTGCTTCTTGAATACAGCTTATGATTCATACCTCCCCTCAATTTTTGATGATCTTCAATTGGTTTGGCAGCTTTCCATATTTTGGAGCCTTATGGCATTCTCTCATGCTTAATATTTGTTAATTGCCATGTATACCCTTTCATTTACGTACTCCATCGTCTCATTTGTTTATAGGATTCTAACTCGTTGTTGATAGGATTTGTTCCACCACTCCATGTTGATGGGTGTTTCACCCTTTATTGATAAGTGTTTCTCACCTCTTGTTTTTTAGAACTTAGTACAGGTTCATGTGCTTTTGAGTAATGGTACAATCCTGTATATGTAGATGTTTGCACCTCTTTTTAAAACCTTGGTGGAGGTTCTTGTTTATTGTGGATGAGTGATGAAATTTCTTTTTTATCAGTGGGTTGATGTCGTAGTGGTGACATGTTGTGTTGAAGTCGTGAAGCAATGTAGTACAAGTGTTAAGGATGCTGAAATACTTGTTGTTTAGTGTTTAAAAGTACACCTTGTGTGGTGCCATTTTATATGGTTGTGTTTTTGGTGTGGACTACTTTTGATGGTGATTGATTACATGGATATGGTGTTCTACTAAATCGGTGTGCTACCACTTCTAGCTTTATTTTGTTTCAAATTGGCCATGTTTGTTTAACATGTTCCAACTTGAGGGGGAGTGTTGGAAATAATATTTTAATATTTGTGGAAGTATATTCTTTATTTATTTAATTTACTTATCTTTTCTTTACTGTTTTCTTAGGGTTTAATTTGACTTCTATATATACCCACTTTAAAAGTCCTTGTAATCATTCAATTATTAATACATGCAATTATCAATACAACTCCCATATTCTTCCTTCTCTTTATTCATTGTCTCGCATGCAATTCAACTCATATTTTCATTTCTTTGCATTCAGTTATAAGACCAAACTCAACACCTAATGACATCCCAATCTTCAACAAGCAAACATATATAACTAATAAAATTGAAGCACCTTTTTCCCCGTTATATTCTCAATAACTTCAAAATCAACAATATATTAGGATTAAACAAACATAAATTGGAGAAAGGTGAACATAACCAAATAGTGCTGCTGCTAGTGATCAAGTCATTTTTGGATGGAGGAGGAGATCCAAACCTTACCATCCTGCTTTAGTTCTTTGATACAACAGCAAGGCAACCCGAGAGCACCAATACGAATATGTGTACTTTCTAATAGGCTTCCAAGTTCTTACCCAGCCTATTATATGGTGGTGCTGAAGCCATATCTGGCCATGAGCATATTATATAGGCTTCCAAGTTCATATAGAATATGTCAGTCATTGCCGACACTCAAGTGTGTGTGCCCGATGTAATGACATTGTATAAATCATTATAAAACGAAATGCCAGTGCAATGAATAACTTTAAAAGCATACAATACAACTTCTGAAAGGAGTACTGTTGACTTGTGTAAAGGACAAAACTTATGTTGCTAGTTTATCTTTTTCTGTGATAGTAGCAGTGGATCAACATTGTTCTAAGAAATCCTATGAAGTCAATTCTTAAAGTGGCTTATCAATATGTATGTATGAAAATAAATTACATTGCATGAGGGTTCTTTGAGGAGAAATACAAAAACAACTCACAATGTATGAAGGTTCTTTTTAGGTGGTGCTATTGTCAAAGCAATGTACAATTTTTGAAACTTTGGGTACAATTCCTAAAAGAACTTCTTTGCTCTGATAAAGCCATTAGGGTGTGTTTGATTAGCATTTATTTTCCATGGAAAATACCCATTTTCCACTTGATTTGACAATTTAAGGTGTTTGATTGCCTTTTTTTTTCTAGAAAAAATATTTTTTCACTTTTGTTCGCATGCTCACATTTTCCACCAAAACAAGGAAAATATTTTCTTTGGAGGAGGAGGGGCTTGTATTTATTTTCCAGGCAATTGCACATTTTCCAAAATAAAATTTTACCAATTTTCTACATTAAAAATGCTATAACTTAAAATACAAAATTCAAAATTTAAGATTTAAAATCTACTAATTAAGATCAATTAAACAAGATCATCATGACTATAGAATTATGTAAAAAAAATACCCATAATTTTTTCTACATTAAAAATGCCATAATACAACCAATATTTTTCGGGTAGAAAATTAAGGCAATCAAACACATTTAATTAAAAGTTTCCATGCAACTCAATTCTAATTGCCTAGAACTTATTTTCTTTCCAAGCAATAAGTATAGCCTTCTTTCTTAGTGATACAGACAACTTTTAGAACTTCCACAAGTCAAATATAAATGATAGAAATTACTATACCAGCACCCTTAGCAAATGTATAGCGTTATTCAATTCTTAGCGTGGATTTTTTTGATATAATATGTGGAAAAGGGTCTTTGTCAACACTCATTTTACAACGTAAGTGTTTGGGCTTGATGTAATGACAATGTTCGCTTTATATCACGATGTAATGACATTGTAGATAGATCATTATAAAAGAAAATTCCTAGAGTTATTAAAAATTTGCCCCCTTAAAGTTTATCCATTTTTGCATTTTCGTCTATGAAGTTCATTTTGTATAACACCCGTCCTTAAAATTTGCTATCATTTTCACTTTAGTCCAAAACTCCGCTCGTTGTTAGATTTTTGAATGAAAAACAACGTATGTGTTGCACGTGGGCGTTGCAACGAGGTAAATTGGTCAAAACACTACAATGCTTCAATTCCCAATTTATTTTGCTTTAATTAGAACTTTTAATGGAACATAAATACTTTAATTTGTTTATTTTCTCTATCTGCTGTTTTCAACTTCACGCTTTGATTTTGCCCTAATTTAGTCTTGAGATAAACATATATAAGAGTATTATATTGGCTTATCCATTTTACCCCGCTACAGTAATCACTTGCAAAGCACGTGTTCTTTTCCGTCCAAAAACTTAACAGCGTGTGGAGTTTCGGACTAAAGTGAGAGCAAAAACAAACTTTAAGGATGAACATTATGCAAAATGAACTTCATAAATGAAAGTGCAAAAACGGGTAAACTTTAAGAAAGTAAATTATTAATAACTCAAATTCCTGGCACATTCTCAACACAAGACTGCAAGATTGCACTACCGGTATACAATTATCCTTTTTTGCCAAATACTAAAAACAAAAAACGTGCAATCTCAAAATGAAAAAACCAAAATTTAGCCTTATAGATTGGTAGCGTGGATCGGGGTTGTGAGTGCCTGAGTGGCTAGGCCTAACCCGTAAAGGGATAAGTATATAATCACAAGTTAAACAAAGCAACATAAGAGTTTGTGAAGTGAAAACACATGCACCTCAAAAAGAAATTAGACCAGGGTTCACCTCTTAAATGTTTTGCGGGTGCCGTCACTCACTAAATCTAAGTTGTATCCTTACAAGTATTTGAGATTTAGTAAAACAAAAACATAGAGACCATTGCAAAACAAAATTTTGAGCCATTCTCAAGAATTGAGACTATGATACTACAATAGTGTCCCACTGTACACCATCATCAGTTTCAACATATGTCACCGCCCATGTGAGCCAACTTCTCAAAAATATCCTCCTCTCATTTATTGGAGAGCATAATATACATTGTTCATTCACTAGAGATAGTTTTTAACGTGGTATTAAAGCTCAAATATTTGTCCCATGCATATTCTAGTTCCACTATATCAACTTATAGTTGAAAAATGATCCATCCTTTACATCATCCGTCCCATGCATATTAAGGAGTCAAATTTTCGAAAAAAAATGGTGGCACAAGCACGGGCCGGGAAAATTTAACTAGAAAATGTCCATACAATATTTGTTCAAAGTAGTTCGAACCATAATCACTAATAGTAATAATTGAAAAATAAAAAAGAATGTCTCAAAACAGGCGACAAAATCAATGACAACTTAAATGAATAGTGTAAGAAGTAAGTAAATCTAAACATGTCCTCCGTACAAATAGCCGTAGTCCACAAACTATAATATGGAAGCAGCACGATACAAACAAACATTCATCTACAACAAAGGTCTACAAACTATAATATGGAAGAACAAGAGACAAACAAACAATGTACGTCCATGACCAAAGATGAACAATATCTCCACAATGGACCCAAAAACTCCACTCCAATACAATACTAGACTACTAGTAAGCTACCACGGATAGGGTGTGATCCATACTGAAGGCATGGTAACGTCTACATCCTCGCGAGGAAAATCGAGCTCCACTATCAACATACCGTGCTCCACGTCATACAGTCCAACATCAAAAGATAAGTCAGGTCTCAGAGGGTACGGGCAATCATGTGCATACCATATAGCACTACGAGCATGTGGCCAAAGGATATCCCTCGTACACAAAGCCATCGATGATGTCATCCTTCCTAGGAAAAATACATAATCTCCAATCTCGTAAATCCTCTCATCTGTACGAGCCTCCAAGTCCATCCGAAATAAAACAAAAGTGGTAGTAGTACGATTGACAAACAGTCTCGCCACTACATACAACTCTGATGCAGTCACCACTAGATATAATCTATGCCAAGATCCTACCTCGGAAAATCTCGTGTCTCCAAATATAGAATGAGATAACACGGCAACACCCCTCAAAGTGTCTCTGGCTAAATCATAAATCGAAACGTCGATAGCATACAGCTGTCCCCCATAAACTGTCACATCCTGATAATGAGAAAAGCCAACCCTAATTGTGCTCCAATGCCTATCCCCAGGCCTAGCATACCCTAATCTCGCTTTCGCGTCAAACAAAACTATGATAGCATAATTAGCTGGTTCTGGACTCTCATGCACCACCACTACCTTTCTTACAAAACCACGATCATGTCCATAAGCATCAATGGGATCATCATCAAAGTCGCAGATTGCACCCTCTATCATAAAAAATAAATCCTCATCGTGCAGATAAAGTGCAGGTAGTTCGCAGGAGAGTCCCTCAATAGGACTCAATAGGAAAACGTACTCGTGTGGGAATCTCCGCAATAATACCAACCAACCACACCCAGATCCTATGAGTAACCCACCATCAAAATCACCTCTTATATGATAACCTACTTCGGAGATGTCGCATGTAGAAGGGTCATATGACAAAAATCGATCATGAGTAATGTCTACAAAAACTCGACGTGGTACCTGTGGTGATGGTGTATAGTTGGTCCAAAATATTTCACGCCATGATCTACAAACGCAGGCAAAACTAATAATATCTCTAAGACGGTCAAGCCGGCGAACAATAGACCCTAACATTTCGGGTATCATCTGAGACCAGCATGACCCACGGGTCTGCAAATTTGAGAAAACAAGTATGTAACCATAATAAAAAATAAATAGTGATCATAGCTAATATAAAAATAAACCTACACAATTCTTTTACTCGCATTATGTAGGATGACATTCACAAATAAATAATGGAAAATTTTATTCTTTGCATAAATAAAGTAATGATGACAATATATATATATATATATTATGTTGGAAAATATAAACTGCTGAATTAAAATAAGCAAGGTAGAGAGTACATCGGGTTGAGTCACGGACTAAGTCACTCTATTTAAGACGTTTCGCAGCTCTGCCCGGAATTGTGCTAGCAGTTCTGATTATGCCACGCCGTCCCCAGGATGAAACAGCCCAGATACCCTTTGTACGATCGATTTGCACTTCTTCGATCGCTCGACAATAACACTCTTTTAATTGCTCGGGATCGGAAAATATTTTACTGCCGGAAGAAATTATTTTTTGGTTGTTTTTCGTAGTTCAAGAGTCTATACATAAAAATTATTTTTGATCCGTTTTGAAAGAGATAAAGCTCAGACCAAAAAATCACTTTGAGGAAAATCTGCAAAGGTGAAAAAAAACATGGAGGAAATCATGGGAGCGTGTAGAGGAATTTACGGAGGAAATCATGGAGGAGAATAAGGGAGCCTTTACCTTTACCTTTTATTTTAATTTATTAATTTTTAATAAATAAAATTCTTTAAATGTATTTTGTATAAAAAGATAATACACTACACAAGACAAGCCCAAAGCCCTAACCCTAGCTCGAGACCGGACCGGATCGGGTCGGGTCGGTCGATCGATCGGCGCACGTGTGGTGAACCACATTCATCCAAGTCCTCACCCAATAGCAGAAAAGTGTAATGCCTAGAGGGCTCAAGCCCTTAATCAAATTCTAGCATATAAAAACCCATGAAAGGTTTTATATCTCTCCTATGTAGGACTTGGGATAACATCACATCACATTAAATCACATTGTCTTGGTTTTATTTTTCTTTAAATACACAAAAGCTCCAACAATCCCCCACTTGTATTTTTAGGAAAAACTTTTTCATCGAGCATATTACAAAGGACAGTGCATAAATAAAGGTATTTTTTAACTTAAACCTTTACGTAATGTATGTGTTTCAGACTACACTAGAGTAACTCGTAGTTTTGAACTCTATCTCTGACAATCACAACACACATCGGCCCCAAGAGTGTTGTCCAAAAGCCAGCACGTTATGGCCATGTGCTTAAATCCCGATTAATGAATGCTCTAGAGAATTTGCCCAAAATTCCATAGGAAGCGACCTCTCTTCCACATTCACATAGGTGAGTCTATCAAGAGTACTCTTGTAGCATCGGTACCCCACTCCACATAGAGCTATAGAACTTATTAAGAGCAAGTGCTCAACCTTTTCGCCGCTTCAAGATATCATGCCCTATAGGGATGAGATAATACTACATGATTTCTAAAGTATCACTAGTAACTTGTTGTTTACCCTTTGAACCTATTTCTTGGGATCTTCAATCCATAGGTTGGGTTACCATTACAGTGACTCAAATCTCGTTGGGCGTTAACCCCATCCCTTTCGAGGTGTTAAGCACTTTCTCTCTCGTTAGTCCTTTCGTCAAAGGATCAGCCAAATTTTTCTCAGACCGCACATAATCCACTCTTACAGCACCTTTGGAGAGTAACTCTCTAACTGTGATGTGTTTGCGACGAATTTGTCGTCTCTTACCGTTATAGTAACGGTTCTGAACTTTTGCAATAGCCGCTGTACTATCGCAGTGGATAAGGATAGCTGGTATCGGTCTCTCCCATAGAGGGGTATCTGCAAGAAAGCTTCTCATCCAGCTTGCTTCTTCACTAGCAGCAGCTAGTGCTATCATCTCAAACTCCATCGTAGACTGGGCTAAAATGGTCTGTTTCTTGGATTTCCAAGAGACTGCACCTCCAGCAATGCTGAAGATATATCCACTAGTGGCTTTGGAATCTTCTGACAGGGTATTCCAGTCAGCATCACTATATCCTTCTAGAACAGCGGGAAACTTTTGATAATGTAACTTTAGGTCCATGGTTCTTTTTAGATAACGCATAACCCTCTCAACAGCATGCCAATGCTCCATACTAGGACTGCTAGTAAACCTACATAGTACCCCTACTGCATAAGCAATATCGAGCCTAGTGCAATCAATACGTATCGAAGGCTATCAATGATGCTCGAATACTCAGTTTGTCTAACACTGTCTCTAGTGTTCTTGAACAACTTCACACTAGGATCATATGGTGTACATGCTGGTTTACAGTCTGAGTAATTATATTTTCTTAGAATCTTCTCAATGTAATGAGATTGATCCAAAGAAAGTCCATTTTCCGTCCTAGTAATTTTAATCCCTAAAATTACATTGGTTTCTCCCAAATCCTTCATATCAAAATTTTCACATAGCATGGATTTCACATTATTAACTACATGGATATTAGAACCAAAAATAAGTTAGTCATCAACATATAAACATATAATAGTGCAAGCATTATTCCCAGTCTTATAATAAATGCATTTATCACTTTCATTAATTCTAAATCCATTTGCAATAATCAATTCATCAAATTTCTCATGCCATTGCTTAGGAGCCTGTTTTAAACCATAAAGGAATTTATCTAATTTGCATACTTTTTGTTCTTGGCCTGTAATAATGAATCCTTCAGGTTGTTCCATGTAAATTTCTTCTTATAATTCTCCATTAAGGAAAGCGATTTTAACATCCATTTGATGCACAAAAAGATCATGCAAGGAAGTCAGGGCAATCAAAACACGTATAGACGTTATTCTAGTAACGGGAGAATAAGTATCAAAAAAATCTACATTTTCACGTTGTCTATAACCCTTGACAACTAAACGTGCTTTGTATTTGTCAACAGTACCATCAGGTTTTATTTTCTTTTTAAGTATCCACTTACAACTTATGATTTTACAACCAGGAAGAAGGTCTACTAGGTGCCAAGTTCTATTTGATTCTAAGGAATCCATTTCATCATTAATGACTTCTTGCCAAAGGTCAGCATCTAAAGAAGATAACGCTTTTTCAATAGTGGATGGATCATCTTCTAAAGTGTATGCATAAAAATCAAGCCCAAAGTCTTTAGTGGTTCTAACTCTTTTACTTTTCCTAGGTTCAATTGATGTATCATGGTGCACGGTACTAGTAGGTAAATTAGAGCTAGAAGGTAATGAGCTACCCACACTATTCTTTAATTTAAAAAAGAATTTATTTTCATAGAAATCTACATCATTAGATTCAATAATAACTTGATTTTTCAAATCATAAAATCTATAGGCCTTACTATTAATTGCATATCCGATAAAAACACATTCATAAGCTCTACTAGAAAGCTTAGATCTTTTAGGATCAGAAATACGCACGCAAAAAAGGCACCCCCAAACGCGTAAATAAGAAATATTGGGCCTTTTATTATTTAAAATCTCATAGGGGGATAAATTAGATTTAATCTTAGGAAACCTATTAAGAACGTGACAAACGGTTAATAAAATCTCTCCCCACCCATGTGAGGCAGCCCCCGAATTTAGTAGCGTAACAACAATTAATTCGACAAAAGTTCTATTTTTTCTTTCGGCTTTTCCATTCATTTCAGGTGAATATGGAGCAATCGTCTCATGAATAATACCAAGTGAAGTATAAAGATTTTTAAAATCAGTTGAATCATATTCGATTCCTCTATCACTCCGAAATTTTTTATTTTCTTATTAAATTGATTTTCAATTTCTGTAGAAAATATTTTAAACATATCAATTGCTTCACTTTTATTTTTCAAAAGGTAAATATAGGAAAAATTCGAATTATCATCAATAAAAGTAATAAAATACCTTTTTTCATTTCTCGTTAAAACACCATCAAATTCACAAATATCTGAATGAATTAATTCAAAAGGTTCGGTTTCTCTTAACACAGATTTGTGAGGTGTTTTAGTAATCTTTGATTGGCTACAGAATTCACATTTTTCGAAATCATTTAATGATAAAGGGGAAATTATTTCCAGTTTACTCATGTTCTTAATAAGGCGCTTATTAACATGACAAAGTCTAGCATGCCACACATTAAAAGAACAAACCATATAAGCAGAACTAGAAATAACTTTATTAGCATCAACATTTAATTTAAACATCCCATCACATGCATATCCCTTCCCCACAAATACACCATTCTTAGTAAGAGTAAACAAATCTGCCCCAATAGTTTGAACAAATCCAGCCTTATTAAGGAGGTAACTCGAAACAAGATTCTTCCTAATTTCTGGAGTATGCAAAACATCCTTAAGGATGACAATCTTTCCAGAAGTAAATTTCAACTTGACATTACCCGAGCCAGCAACATTAGTGGTGTGGGAATCACCCAACAACACTTTCTTATCAACAGCATCAGAATATGTTTTAAATAGAGCACGATCATGGCAGACATGACGAGAGGCGCCAGTATCCACCCACCAGCCTTCAGAACCCGATACCAGATTAATTTCTGTTATCATAGCCACTAAGGGCTCTTCTTCAATAACATTCGCCTGAGGTGTTCGGCGTTTGTTTCGACAATTTCTTGCCATATTTGTTGTTGTTGTTTGTTGTTGTTGTTGTTGTTGTTATTGGTGGTGATCATTTCTGTTTTGGTTCTGAGTTTGGTTGTTCCTATTCTGGTTCCCGCGTTGGCCTGGCCATTTATGTTTTGGTCCTGAGTTTGGTTGTTCCTATTCTAGTTCCCGTATCGGATCGCATTATTTCCACCGTTCTGATTTTTCGTATTTTTTCGGTTCGACCTTAGAGCAGGAGGGGTGTTGTTCGAGCGATTCTGATTTTGATTACGGTTCTGATTTCTTGCCATATTTGTTGTTGTTGTTTGTTGTTGTTGTTGGTGGTGGTGGTGGTGATTACGGTTCTGATTTCTTGCCATATTTGTTGTTGTTGTTGTTGTTGGCCTGGCCATTTCTGTTTTGGTTCTGAGTTTGGTTGTTCCTATTCTGGTTCCCGCGTTGGCCTGGCCATTTCTGTTTTGATTCTGAGTTTGGTTATTCCTATTCTGAGTTTGGTTGTTGTTGTTGTTGTTGGTTGTTGTTGTTGTTGGTGATTACGGTTCTGATTTCTTGCCATATTTGTTGTTGTTGTTGTTAGCCTAGCCATTTCTGTTTTGGTTCTGAGTTTGGTTGTTCCTATTCTGGTTCCCGCATTAGCCTGGCCATTTCTGTTTTGGTTCTGAGTTTGGTTGTTCCTATTCTGGTTCCCGTACCGGATCGCATTATTTCCACCGTTTTGATTTTTCATATTTTTCCGGTTCGGCCTTAGAGCAGGAGGGGTGTTGTTCGAACGATTCTAATTTTGATTACAGTTCCGATTTTTGTTAAAAACAACCAGAACCTCATCATTCCGATCTTGATTACGATTTTCCTCCTCGATCCTGAATTTTGTAATCAAACTTTCAAATGAAAACTCTTTAGATTTGTGACGTAAACTATTTTTGAAATCTTTCCAGCCAGGGGGTAATTTATCAATCAAAACTGCCACTTGAAACTGCTCATCAAATTTCATCCCTTTAGAAATAATCTCATGTGCAATTTTCTGAAGTTCGTGAGACTGTGTAACAATAGACTTGTCGTCCGTCATCTGATATTTCAGATAACGACTGACAGCGTATTTTTTAGACCCAGCCTCTTTAGTGTCATTTCTTTTGAAATGAATCCCAAATTTTTTTTGCGGATTTGCACGGGATGTAAACATCATAAAGCTCGTCATGAAGAGCACTCAAGATTAGATTTCTGCATGCATAATCATTGTCTTCCCAAGTTTTGAGAGTCTTATTATCTGCCTCAGAAATCGGATTAGGGAATGTGGGTTTTTCAAAAACACAAGCAAATTCCACCTTCTTAAGAGTTAAGTAAAAAAACATTTTTTGTTTCCACCTCCTAATGTGCAGACCCTCAAATTTAAAAGGTTGATTCAATGAGCCAGAAACAACAGCTTGATTATGTTCATTAGCCATGACAATAGTTATACAAAAAATAACAGATAAAAAAAGGTCTTAAAATTGTTGAAAAATATAAACTGCTGAATTAAAATAGGCAAGGTAGAGAGTACACCGGGTTGAGTCGCAAACTAAGTCGCTCTCTTTAAGACGTTTCGCGGCTCTACCCAGAATTATGCTAGCAGTTCTGATTATGCCACGCCGTCCCCAGGATGAAATAACCCAGATACCCTCTGTACGATCGATTTCCACTTCTTCGATCGCTCGACAATAACACTCTTTTAATTGCTCGGGATCGGAAAATATTTTAGTGCCAGAGGCTAAAAATTTTAAAAAAATTTCTACCGGAAGAAATTATTTTTTGGTTGTTTTTCGTAGTTCAAGAGTCTATACATAAAAACTATTTTTGATCCGTTTTGAAAGAGACAAAGCTCATATCAAAAAACCACATTGAGGAAAATCCGCAAAGGTGGAAGAAAACATGGAGGAAATCATGGGAGCGTGTACAGGAATTTATGGAGGAAATCGTAGGGGAGAATAAGGGAGCCTTTACCTTTTCTTTTAATTTATTAACTTTTAATAAATAAAATTCTTTAAATGTATTTTGTATAAAAAGATAATACACTACACAAGCCCAAAGCCCGAGCCCGAGACCGGGTCGGGTAGGTCGGCGCGCGTGTGGTGAACCACATTCATCCAAGTCCTCACCCAATAGCACAAAAGTGTAATGCCCAAAGGGCTCAAGCCGTTAAGCAAATTCTAGCATATAAAAACCCATAAAAGGTTTTATATCTCTCCTATGTGGAACTTGGGATAACATCACATCAAACATCACATCACATCAAATCACCTTGTCTTGGTTTTATTTTTCTTTAAATACACAAAAGCTCCAACATATTCTCTGGTTGAAGCTTATGGAATGGCTATTTAACCTATCCACCATTAAAGCTACGAGTGGATTCGGGGCAAGCGGACATGTATACAAATGCATTTTTTTATAAGAGCAAATAAAAGAAGAAAAGTAAACAATTGCACGTCCCCATAAAATAACGTGGTTCATCAATTTACTTGCTCCACAATCAATCTTATCTTATTATCGGAGCTTTGGATGCCCCTTTTTCCCTATAATTTTCATATGCGTAAGATTGTTGACTGATGGCCTTTTACATGTTAGGCTGATTATATAAGAGATTGTTATGGACTTATTGAAAAAAATACAATTAGGGTTACATAATTGAATTATTGATATTGAATCCTTTACTATGGAATTATTAATTGCCTTATTAGAGTACATTAATTCAATTGCTTGGGGCAGAATTAACCCCCTTAGGCCGAGTTGGAACCCAGCCCGATTGAGTCTGCACTTAACAAGCACAGGCACAGGTACATGAGTTGTACCGGTAGGCACATGTGTCTACCCGGTACGTTAAGGATACGTGGACACAAAAAATCTTAAAAATTGAGATACAGGTATAACAGAGGACACGTTAATAAATAATTATATTTTTATATATTTATATAAAATCATATAATATGGACTAAAAACTTAAAGGCAAAATATAGATTAAAGCGGTTAGCAAAAATACCAAGTCATACCCAAAAACCATAAAGGATTACATCAAATTGAAAAACCGCTGAAGCTGGAGGAAAAGAGATCGGTGTGACTATTAATATGCAATGACGATGGTGAGCGACTATCGAACGAAACCCTAACTATGGTTTTTGAATGATGAATAAGAATAATCGAGAAATTGATCATATTATTGTATGTGATTAACTTTATCTTCAATCTTTTTAATCTAGCAAACGTCACCCTGGCCTAAATAATTATAAAATTTACACAATGACCCACTGTACATTTTGTTTCCCCAGCCTGTCCATGGAGTACCCATGCGTGTCAAAGACATGTCCAAGCCGTGTCCGACACGGGTACTTCACCGAAACAGAAGTGTCTAAGTTTCCATGGTCTATACCGTGAATTAATTAGCGTGTTTTTTTTATGAGTTTTGTAGTGAGCTCGCCTTTCTTATATTTTTGGGTTAGGCGCAAGCCACAACCCATTGGATTTATTTGAACCGGGTCGACCTGAGCAGCCGACTCAATTGCCCCCTGCCCATCGCCCCACGTGGCGCTGGGGTCTTATCTTGCTCAACTGTCACAATTGTCCCCTCCTCTCATTCCTCCTAAGCAACCCCCCCCCCCCCCCCCCCCCCCCCCCCCCCCCCCGCGCCCCCTAAAAGCATTTATTATTGTATGGTAATGATAAAGGGGGTAGTGGGTAACGTGTGGTGTTGATGGCACAGGTTTAAGTGATGGGGGGAGGTTCTTCATGTCTCAGGAACTCCCCTTATATAAAAAACCTTTCGCCTCCTCTCTTATTTCTACCGAGCTATGTTTCTCTTCAAGCCCCTTCTCTTTCTGTTCAAGCTAGCTGCCAGCCATTGTATAGCTGAAAGAGTTCCTCTGCACCGCTTCAAATATCATTTTTCCCCCTGTGGCAGTCTATCTCGACTGAGGAGTATTATAGTTTGGAGCATCAATCCCAAAACCAATTGACAATAGATGGAGTCATCCCTTATTCTTATTTATTGCTTCCCGATATGGGATTTATAGTCTCAACACTCCCTCTCACGCGTGGCATAACTTTAAGCCTAACATGCGGACCGGTATATTGGGGAACGTGGAGCCCGTGAGGACATTGGGATTAACTTGTGGCTAATAGCCTTCCCTTTAACACCATATTATAGTTCGCGGCATATATTCCAAAACCAATTGGTAATAGGTGGTGCAGCCCCTTATTCTTATTTTTATTTTTATTTTTTGATAACCATGGGTATCAAGGCTCCACCGCCCACTTATCCCATGAGGCCCTGGTTGCTCAACCAGGAGACACCCCCCTGGCCCAAGAAAGGTTTTAATGCAGCAGAGAGTCGAACCTCAAACCGTGCGCCTTCCCACACAGTCCCAAGTTCACCCTTACCGATGTGGAATTTTTAGTCCCAACAAGGAGGGCTCTATTTATTGAGTTCAAGAGACAATTCTTCACACCCTACGAAAGTCGGGTCTTCTAACCCTATGCACGCAACGTCAATCAATGCTATCTCAATGACCAGTGAGAAAGGGAGCTCCTTTGATGCCAATCTCAGCTTGGGCTTTGAAGAGCCGCACAAGGGGGGAAGGCCAAGGTCGTATGTTTTAGGTCAAGTACATCAAGAGCGAGGTCACCGCAGCAATTTGGAGTACTTCCGCTAGAGGCTCAACATCTCGGCAAACTACACCCTTCACTTGGCTAGAGGCATCACCCGTGCCTATTCATTACGAGAAAGATGTGTATGCCTCTTCAAGGGGACTTTTATAGTTGCCCTCCGCCTCCTTTTGTTGAACCTTGCTTCGAATCAGCTCCAATCCAAAGGTGGAGGGTTCTGATGGGCTCAATCCATCTATTGTTAACACCTTCAACAGGGAGTTGAGGCCTGAAGAGTTCCTCTACTGCCTCAAGAAAACCAAGTCGGTGCCTGGGTACTGGTAGGGCCGAATACTATAAAATGACTCCACTCTTTATACAATATAGCGCCAAATGCTGTGCTTATTTGAAGGCTACTATTTAGACAACTTGGTTAATGACACTTAACTATTCCAATCAGTACAGAAACTCGTAAGGCATGCTCGTAGCAACGCTCTCCGTGTTGTCTAACTTGTACACTCGAGTGGTGTTGAAATGTCAATCGGAGTCTCTAAGTAACCTACTCCTTAGTTTTGGGTCTCTACGGCTAAATTTGCACTTAGAATGCCTGGTATTTATGAACGTCCACGACTTCTCTCCACAGAAATATGGCTTTAAATCCACATACTACTCATGGGTGTTAGTCTGCACCCCTTGTGGGACACCAAACAGGTGCCTTGGTCAACTCTTTCAGTACTGACATGGATCAGGGGGTGTGTACCTTGTCGGTCTATGACCCCACCAGCCAGCACCTCGGTGTTGGCCATTGATGACACTCCCGCAACCTAAGAGCTTAGGGATCCCTAGGCTATTCTGCCTCGAACAACTGTTTTGTCCTGCTATTCTACTATTGCCGGACTGCACCCTAGGGATCTGTACGCAGTGCCGGCCCTCCATATTTCCATGCAACAGTTCTGATGCAGGGCACCAGGGAGACGGGGGAGAGTCTTGTGTGACTTATCGGGTGTTTTGTCCATAATTTGATAGGGGTGTCACAAAGCGGGTTGTTCATAACGGTCTATGCTCTAGCGGTATCAGATGGAGTGGTTGGGCACTCAAAAGTTGGTTCTGCGTAAATGCTTGCCGGTCGGCTTTCTGTTGCATATAGCTTCCATTTGCATTATGGCGATAGATTTCTTCGGTGCCATAGCATTGGGTATGGCGTGCTGGTCAGCGTTCAGGTTTTGAGAACTTCTACCCATAGAAGGCGCCAAATGTAGCAGATTCTTTGGGCAAGACCTAAATCTGACCACATTGTCCAGACCAAATCGAATATGAACAAATAATTGAATTAGGAATATCGAATCCTTATTTGTGTAGAATTCCTCTTTCTTTATCTGCATCAGTTGTCTTGTTGGACTGCATTAATTGAATTGCTTGGGGGCAAACTAACCTCATTTGGCCAAATTGGGACCCGGCCCAATTGAGCCTCTACCCTAAGTTAATTAGCGGGCTTTCTTTCTAGGCTATGTAGTGAGCTAGCCCTTTCTTCTATTTTTGTGTCAACCCATAGGCGACAACCAACTGGATTATTTCAGACCAGGTTGATCCAAGCACCCAAGTCAACATTTCCATCCGCTTAGAATCATGTGAGGAGGTTGATCACGTAAACCAAAGAGTAAATGACACCAAAAACCCTTACACTATACATCAAGTTTCAATTGAGCCCTTAAACTCAATTTTGAGTCAATTGAGCCATTAAACTATCCAATTTGAACAATAGAAGCCCTCTTCTGTCACATTTAGCCATCAAACACTAACATAATCATTTATGTGCTGATCACATGCACTTCAACTCGGGGATATTTTTGTCTATTCAGCAAAATATTTCACTTTCCCTTAACCAATTACTTCAATGCATCAGTTCATTTAGTAGAAACCCTGACTTCTAAGTTCATGGCATTCTTTACATACAAAGAATTATAGATATTGATATTTATACAAATATATATGAACTTATATTTGGCACCACAATTTAAGTTGATAATTGATTTCATGAAACTTCCTTCTCACTATGTTAGTTCTATACATACAAAATGCATAAATTTGGTGACACAATTAGAAGCAAAATGGATTATTTGGTGAATGGGCAAAAATACCCCTAAGTGAAGTGCATGTGACCAGCGAATGATAGGTTCTGCTGATGGATGACGGCTAAATATGACGGAAGGGCTTCTAGTATTCAAATTGGATAGTTTAGTGGCTCACTTGACTCAAAATTGAGTTTAAGGGCTCAATTGAAACTTAGTGTCTAGTTTAAGGGCTTCTAGTGTCATCTACTCTCATTTATTCGAAATCAAATAATAAGACTACCCTAGGCAACGGTAAACTCCTCTGACTAACAGTTGGAACCTGTAGCAACATGCCAATGTTCATCTAGGTATTCAAACAACTGTATAGAAGAGATGATGGTCTTCTAAATGAATGAAATTTAGGGACTTAAAAGGCAGAGTTTAAGATACGCAGTTAAACGGAAGGTTTGGGATGTTTGCTTGTGTATTTTTCAGATTAAGATTGAAGATCTTTTTTTGCATTATCCCGTCTTTATTAAAAATATTTCTTACCACTGCCGCTAGGACCAGGCACCCGCCCCGAGCCACTGCCACCTACGCCTTCAAAACCTACAGAGGGATTCAAATATAATATTAACTAAATTTTCTTCATTATCTATATCTCCTAATTCTTTTTCTTCTTATGACAAACTTAATTCATATGTAAATGGTCCGTGCTGTGGGGGTCCGATGGTTGTATACTACCGGATCCAAACTCTAGCCACAAATTGGTTAAATATGTCAAATATACAAAGTTGAGGAATTCACAAGTTTAATTAAATTGTCACACTGAAAGCATTTATATGATAAGGTGATTCTACTCAAATTATTTTATCTCATTAATCAAAATTAACAGAACAAGTGTAAAATAAGGTAAACTCCCTTAAACTAATGCCGCTTGGCACTTTACCCCCTAAATTACAAAATCTGGCATAAACCACCTTATAAAATGGTGAAACTCAACTCCATTCCATCAAATTTCCGTCCAAACTTCACAGAATTGGGCATTTGATTTGCACATGTTTAAATTTATCACTTTCATTGACTGCATTACCTTTATCCCAACACAAACCATATCCAAGTGCCAAACAAACTCAAAACTTTAAAACAATATTTTACCCTGTAACGAAACAACCCCTAGACCGTTTTATTCATCCTCTCTTCAAAAAAAAAAAATTGGCCGCTGATTACAATAATTGCCCGTCGTCCTTCCCCCATCACCACACTTTACTCTAGTGCAAGTTCCCCGAATATCAAACCGATGCCATTTATAGTGCTAAATTCCAATATGCAAAAATGGAGCAGAGAATCATTGTGAGCACTAAGTTTCCATGAAGGGAGCTTGTAAAAGCCAATTCCGATGGGTTCGTGTCATAGATCTATTAATTACTGCATCCGTGTCAGATTTATAGTCCTACTTCCACTTTGATATTTTTCAGAGAAGCACTAATTTCAACCTAATTGGTTAGCAATAAAGAACTTATTGTTAGATTTTGTACACTGATTATTTTCCAAATAAGAAATGAGACTATCAATTGAGACAGAACGAGTATATGCATTCTCAGTATTAGCATAACACACTGAAATTCTTCTTTTAAATCATATTGCAACCAGTCTTCTAAAAATCGGGATTAATCCATAGTCATGTAGGGATGTTGGAGACTAGGCCTAGTCTTTTGAAAAAATCGGACTTTGAAAAATCGGTAAAAAGTCGTTCAAAAAAATCGAGATTACAAAATGAAAAAAATCAGTAGCAAAACGATGTCATCTTGCTTAAGGGCTTATTCCCTCGTGTACATACCATTGCTTTAATCAAATCCCTTCGGTTAAAAAATTCAAAATTATGCTCATTCCTTTCTTTCTTACAAGACATCATTCTTCTCGCTACTCTAAACCGTAGCTCTCCCCCTCTTCACTACACTAAATCCAAATCGTCCCCCTCTCTCCCAGTCATTCAACTCTCCTTAATCATCCAAATTGGTTGAAGTTTCATTCGTTCCTCTCTCCCTCCACAATTCTCTAAGCCCTAGCTTTGAGGGTTTTTAAATTGAGGTTTGATTGCATATATTTGCTACTTTTGTTTGAAATAATGTTAGTTTTGCTTAAAATAATACTATAATAGCAATGAGGGGCCATATGAATTGAAGTAATACTACGATTTCTTGTGTTTTATTAGTATTACGCTATTTAAAATAATATTTATGGTAAAAAATTGTTTGTCTGATTAATCTCTCAGTCTCCGGTCTCGGCCTCGCCGACCTAGGACCGACTAGCGATTTTTAGAACATTGATTGCAACATAGCTTCCAATGGAACACAAAGACACCACTGGCCATCAAACAATAAACTATAGGTCATCAAAACCCAACCCAATCGTTTTCTATCAATTAAATATCCACTCTAAAATTTCTCAAAACTCCCAACCCATTGAGACCATGGATGCCACCTCATACACTGATGAGTCAAGCAAGTTATTATGTTTCAAGTATGGAAGAAATTCAATTGGAACACAAAATAGACAAAAAAGAAACTGAAAACATAATTAATTAAGAAAAAAATAGACAAGCTTGCGAAATAGTTTCCACAGGCTAGTAAGGATTAGTTTATAAAGTCACCTGTCCTTTGACATCCTTTGCTGCCTCTTGAAATATAGGTATAAACTTCTCAGAATCACTTGAAGAAGTGGTATAGAGTATCAACTGAGAAGAGAAAGCCATAAAAATAAACATGTGAAAAGCCAGTGAAATACTAAAATCCTAGTATACAAGAGAACTAGCATTATCATAACACTCCACCTGTTTCTTAATTGGATTGTCAAATATCAGTGGGCCACTCTCCCTGATAAAATTAGTGACCAAAGGAAGCTTGTTATCAAATAGAAATTCAGCAATTGCAGATTTGGTGAGTTGCCCCCTGTAAAAGTATGTTAGTAAAGGTAGTGAAATTGAAACTCGAAGTGCGCAAAAGATAATGCTAAGGGACATTACCAAAGTGACAATTTTTTTCAGCCTCCTTTAACACAAGAGCTGGGTGATTTCCTTTGGGATCAATGTTAAAGAGCTTCACTGCCTGTCCTGATGTGGCAAAGCTCTTTAACATTGATCCCAAAGGAAAGCATCCAGCTCTTGTGTTAAAGGAGGCTGAAAAAAATTGTCACTTTGGTAATGTCCCTTAGCATTATCTTTTGCGCACTTCGAGTTTCAATTTCACTACCTTTACTAACATACTTTTACAGGGGGCAACTCACCAAATCTGCAATTGCTGAATTTCTATTTGATAACAAGCTTCCTTTGGTCACTAATTTTATCAGGGAGAGTGGCCCACTGATATTTGACAATCCAATTAAGAAACAGGTGGAGTGTTATGATAATGCTAGTTCTCTTGTATACTAGGATTTTAGTATTTCACTGGCTTTTCACATGTTTATTTTTATGGCTTTCTCTTCTCAGTTGATACTCTATACCACTTCTTCAAGTGATTCTGAGAAGTTTATACCTATATTTCAAGAGGCAGCAAAGGATGTCAAAGGACAGGTGACTTTATAAACTAATCTTTACTAGCCTGTGGAAACTATTTCGCAAGCTTGTCTATTTTTTTCTTAATTAATTATGTTTTCAGTTTCTTTTTTGTCTATTTTGTGTTCCAATTGACTTTCTTCCATACTTGAAACATAATAACTTGCTGGACTCAACTTTGTATATTTGACATATTTAACCAATTTGTGGCTAGAGTTTGGATCCGGTAGTATACAACCATCGGACCCCCACAGCATGGACCATTTACATATGAATTAAGTTTGTCATAAGAAGAAAAAGAATTAGGAGATATAGATAATGAAGAAAATTTAGTTAATATTATATTTGAATCCCTCTGTAGGTTTTGAAGTATAGAAGAAAGTCAATTGGAACACAAAATAGACAAAAAAGAAACTGAAAACATAATTAATTAAGAAAAAAATAGACAAGCTTGCGAAATAGTTTCCACAGGCTAGTAAGGATTAGTTTATAAAGTCACCTGTCCTTTGACATCCTTTGCTGCCTCTTGAAATATAGGTATAAACTTCTCAGAATCACTTGAAGAAGTGGTATAGAGTATCAACTGAGAAGAGAAAGCCATAAAAATAAACATGTGAAAAGCCAGTGAAATACTAAAATCCTAGTATACAAGAGAACTAGCATTATCATAACACTCCACCTGTTTCTTAATTGGATTGTCAAATATCAGTGGGCCACTCTCCCTGATAAAATTAGTGAACAAAGGAAGCTTGTTATCAAATAGAAATTCAGCAATTGCAGATTTGGTGAGTTGGCCCCCTGTAAAAGTATGTTAGTAAAGGTAGTGAAATTGAAACTCGAAGTGCGCAAAAGATAATGCTAAGGGACATTACCAAAGTGACAATTTTTTTCAGCCTCCTTTAACACAAGAGCTGGATGCTTTCCTTTGGGATCAATGTTAAAGAGCTTTGCCACATCAGGACAGGCAGTGGCAGTCCGGTAGAAGCTGACACCATCTTCCAGTTTCGAAGCAGCAGCAAGTTCCTCACTCTCTGGACCCTACAAAAGGTTGAATAAACAAGTTGGAAGTATAACATACTGAAAGTAGTCCACTGTGAAATTTTGATATGATGGCAGTTTAAATGTCTTAGGTTACTGCTTTTCTATGTTATGTGTGGTGATTAACCATACATATGTTCAACAAAACACTTGCATCAAAGTGTATGACTGGTATGAATATGGTATTGGCATTCACAAGTCAACCAAGAAGAGTATATACTTTCTCAGTATTAGCATAGCACATTGAAATCCGTCCTTTAAATCAGTTCTATTGCACCATAGCTTCCACAGAACACAAAGACAGACTGCTGATTGAGTCCACGGCTATGGTGGGTGACTTGGTGGTGGTAACAGCATATATGGGTCTTTACACACCCATACATATTGCATTTGTATACATATATATGAGTGTGTGTGTGTGTGAATCGATATATATATAGCTCCATGTATGGTTTTGGTCTGTCATAGAGTCATAGCTACTTTGTGGTGGTCTTTGTTGGAGCTTATATGGACCCTGGTAGTGGCTGTGATGGGATGAAGATAATGGTTGGGATGGGGTAATTTTTCTTACATTTCAAACCTCCTTTCCACAACTCTCCGTATAGCGACCCAATAACCACGTGTATGTATGTGACTGCCTGATCATGAGAGGGGTTTTATGTTGGTCGACAATTTTCATTATCAATGTTAGCCATGAAATGGTTTCGAGTAAATTATGCAAGTGGCCCCTAAACTATAATGATAGTTCCAATTTGGCCCCTGAACTAAAGAAATGCGTCTTTTGAGCCCTCAAACTATTTATGGCCCTTATGTCCATTTTCCCCATCAAGTTTGACAGATAAGCCTCATGCCCGGTGCACATGACTCCTTCTAAGGGAAAAACCTTGAGAACTCATCAAAATAATTCTTTCCTTTAAAAATGGTGCCAAATTATTTTGTTTACATAAATCAGATACATACAATGTATAAATATCAGGAACCAAACACAGTACAAGCATTTCATCAAACACTCCTCCGCCTTAAATTGCCTTTTGAGAGCACTCCATCCAAAACCATGTTGTAACCAAACAATATCAGGCTTGATTCAATCCATTTTCATCTGGTTCAGGACATCTTAAGCATCCATTTTAATTTCTTCCAAGAAATCCAGAACCTCAACACGAGATAAATCTTTCAGATCACAGATCGTTAATATATCAAAGAACAAATTCACCCATCAAACGTAAAGCCATCATCTATAATTTACTTCAACAACTGAATTGCATAAACAGCCCTTTAAATTTTACAAAGGGCTCTAATCACCACACGAAAGCTTGACTCTTCAATCCGAGGATTCATCATTTTACTGTTCATTATGATGTGGGGAGCAACGTGAAGACCTCTCATTTCTTAAGCAAAGACCCAAAAGTGAAGAATTAAGGGAGAAATTGGGTATTCTAAAAAATAGATTAATCAGCATCTTGAATCGCACCCATATTGCTTTACATTTTGATCAAATCGATGGCATTTTGAAGGCAATAAAAAATAGAGCAAAGTTGGTGAAACTGTGAGGTTTCAGTTGGATAAAGAATCAATAAGTGCTGAGAGAACATGGGTTGAGTTCCTTGATGCTGATTTTATTTGGATGTCCATGGCTGCTTGTTGAATGAAAGTTTTGGTACCATTTGGCTTTGTAAGATGACAGGAGCAAAATTCTAATCTTTCGAGATAACGATTGTGCATTTTTTAGATCATCTCTTTCACCATTATAAAGTGATATTTTCCAATTTTCCACTACGAAAACAAAGAATCACATAGAGTCACCTCAAAACATCAATCACCTCTTTGGCAGAAAGAAGTATATTTTTCATCTGTTGGACGGTTAATCCCTTAGAAGGAGTAATATGAATTGCATATGAGGCTACCCTGTCAAGCCTAACAGCAAAAATGTACGAAAGAGCCATTTTGAAACACAACTAATAGTTTGATGGCTCAAATGACGCATTTTTCAGTTCAAAAGCCAAATTAGAGCTACCATCATAGTAATGTGCCATCTGCACAATTTACATAATAGCTTTTAAAAAGTGAACCCCCAAATCTATTTCATCATTGTCTGCACACACAAGTAGAGCTTGTAGGTCAATTTGCTTAATGTATGCAATTTCAGTTAGGGTTCCAAGCTCGTAAGAATAGTATGGTTTGCCCAGTTCCTACTAAATCTGCCCAAAACCAATACTTCATATATACAGAATCTTAATCATCCCTGGGCATATCGTGATCTCATCTCAGCCTATCTATATGGATCCACAAATTTGTCCTATATATTTGCATCTCTTATGAAATATGATGGTCCTTGGCACCCACTGGCCATCAAACAATGAACTAGGTCATCAAAACCCAACCTAACCCAATCCTTTTCTATGAATTAAATTTCCACTCTAAAATTTCTGAAAACAACCCAACCCATAGAGACCATGGGTGTCACCGCATACACTTATTGAGTTCAGCAAGTTATTATGTTTCAAGAATGGAAGAAAGTCAATTGGAACACAAAATAGACAAAAAAGGAATTGAAAACTTAATTAATTAAGATAAAAATAACAAGATTGCAAAATTGTTTCCACAGGCAAGTAAGGATTAGTTTATAAAATCACCTCTCCTTTGACGTCCTTTGCTGCCTCTTGAAATATAGGTATAAACTTCTGAGAATCACTCGAAGAAGTGGTAAAGAGTATCAACTGAAAAGGGAGAGCCATAAAAATAAACATGTGAATAACCAGTGAAATAGTTAAATCCAACGATACAAGAGAACTAACATTAACACTCCACCTGTTTGTTAATTGGATTGTCAAACATGAGTGGGACACTCTCCCTCATAAAATTAGTGACCACGGGAAGCTTGTTATCAAACACAAATTCAGCAATTCCAGATTTGGTGAATTGTACCCCTGTAAAAAGTGTGTCAGTACAGGTAGTGAAATTGAAATTCCAAGTGACCAAAAGTTGTTGCTAAGGGACATACCAAAGTGACTAATTTTTTCAGCTTCCTCCTTTAACAATACAAAAGCTGGACGCTTTCGTTGGGGATCAATATGAACGAGCTTCGCCATATCAGGACAGGCAGTCTGGTAGACGCTGAAACCATCTTCCAGTTTTGAAGCAGCAGGAAGTTCCTCACTCTCTGGACCCTACAAAAGGTTGAATAAAAAAGTTGAAGTCGAAGGTGCCAAAAGTAGTGCACTTTGAAATTTTAAATTTATGGCAGATTAAATGTCTTAGGTTACTGCTTCTCCATGCTTCGTGTGGTGATTAACCATACATATGCTGCACAAAATAATTGCATCAAAGTGCATGAGCCGTATGAATATGGTATTGGCATTCACAAGTCAACAAAGAAGAACTACCATCAAAATCCCAAGAATGATTATCGAATTACCACTAAAGTTCCCAGAAAGCCCAAAACCAAGGCTTGGTCAAAACTCGATCTGCCAAGTTGGATTAAACTGGAGAAAATTACAACTCTCTAATGATATTTGGCTATTTGCAGTCATACTTTATGGCATTCCTAAAGCTTCTCTCTCCTCACTTTACATCTCGCTTGTCATTGAGCAAAGGTCGTTAATCATTAACCTTATGGAGGATTTTCATAATGGTAAAGGTCGTTTACCAGCCGATTTCCTCCCCCCCTCTCCTAAAGCTTCTCTCTCCTCAGTTCCTTGCCTATCGGAGCACCTCCGTTAATTTATGTCGATTTAGGCTTAGGTACCTCATTAATGGCCCATTTCCAATAACTCCCAAGTGGAAGTCCCTATTGGCCTTTTAGATAAAATAAAGGTTTTTACGAGATTGAGGAAAGATACGAACATCGAACTCCTTATGGTTAATATTTCCAAGAATATCTAAGATTGGAAATCATGAGAACTAAGAGGCAAATTACAAGGTTTAGGAAAACAAATTAGTAGTCTCCCTCTTGGAAGAACAGGAAAACATTAATAATGCTAGATGAAGATAAAATCATTTCCGAGACTAATTTTTATGCAACATTGTCAGATTACATGATTACATAAGCAACGTTGTCAGATTACATGATTTTTATGCAAAATCATGATTAACATGATTACATAAGCAAAGTTTGCACACATATATAGTGAAATTAGCAATTTCAACAAGTAGCAGGAATTCATGAGTTGCCAAATCAGAGGAATTAGACTACTTTCTTATTTTACTGTAACATTACATGTGTTTTAAACTTATTTTCCCTAATCAAAGCAAAACAAATGCATAATCGATCAAGGAATTTGTTAAAACAATTTAGTGCAGCGCAGAGTCAGTAGAATAATCACATCGATTACAAAACAATAAATTAGCACAGAGTAGGGGAACATCTTCAAACACAGATATTAATCTTATCTTACTTTTTTTCCTTGTGAAATCGATGAATATATATATATATATATATATATATGTGTGTGTGTGTGTGTGTACGCAACAGTAGAGGAAAGTAGACGAAGTACCATAATGCAGCGACTGAGAGAGAGACTTCGCAGACGAAGAAAGGTAGGTACGATGATTTTGTGTTATTTGGTGAGAGAGAGAGAGACAGAGGAGCGAAGGAAATGGAAACGGAAACGGAAATGGAAATGAGAAGCGCTTTCTGGCTTGCGAGGGTTTTTGTAATTGTAGTTGTGTAAAATAAGAACCCCTACTCCTACTGCTGTAGAGAAGTAATAATTGAAGCATTGCATTTTTGTTGCGCGGGGGGTTTTCTGCATTTTTGTTGCGCGCTGGGTGTTGTGGCGCTGGTGGTGCTGTGGGTGTTGTTTTTGTTTTTTGTTTTTTCTCTCCTCTCAGAGGAAGAAGGGAGGATCTTTTGTGTCAGAATATAATATCAGAAGGTAGAGAGAGCGCGCGCAAAGGTGATGATTATTTCCTCCTTTTTTCTTTTTCCATTTCTTTAAGTTTTTTTGTGGGCCCCACTCCTTACACAATTCTTATTTCTTTTGTTTATAGATCGTAGAGCATGGATTATTTATATATTCACTGCTCCTGTATAAAACTCTTAATTATTAAAATAAAAGTTAAATCTTATGTAACAATTTAAATTATTTCATATTAATAGTTTAATAAAAAAATATTCATACATATATGAGTGCAATGAATTTAAATTATAACTTGGACAGTTAAAATTACTAAAAAACCAAATATTATGAGTGCAACAAATCTAATTTATAACATGGTTATAATGAACTTATACAACAACTCAAAACCACTATCATGTTAATGTGTGGGTGACCGATGTCGAGTCAAAATTGCTGGAGAGCCGGATGTAGATAGTAAAAGTTGAGATTAGTTTTGTGAGACGACAATAAAAAGGTAAATGACGACGTCTATCATTTATTAGGATTATATTTTGCTCGTGCAAGACGACGAAAATAAGATAATTGAGAATGTCAATTATTTACTATGATTAGGATATGCTTGTGCGAGATGGAGATAATAGGGCAAACAAGAAAATTGCTCGTGTGGGACGGCCATAACAGGACAAATAAGAAAAACTTCTAAGGGGTTTATACTCAATTACAATGTGTTGTTTTTCCTACTAGTGATATGCCTATGAGTGTGCAAAAAAAATCGACTGGACAAAGCAAAATCGACATAACTGATATACTTTATTTTGATTGTATTTTTTTATTTTTTTTTTTGGCCCACCTAATAACCCGGCTTAAAATTTTAAAGAGCTAATACTTGGTTCTAGTCTTTGTATTTGTAAAAATTAAAGATAAGACCAAACCTGGACCACCTTAATTTTTACTTTTTAAAATATTCATCTAATCATATTATATATATATATATATATATATATTACTTCTTTTCCTATTCCTATTATACAAGTGTGTAGTTTGCGCGATGCACGGATATTTTATAGATTTTTAAATTTTAAATAGATTAATTTTGTTAAAATTGAAGTATATAACATAATTTAATTACAGTAGTTTTAGACGACAAATTGATCAACAACATTGTAGAGAGATTTAATTTCCCTTCACTATAGTTATAAAGAAAGTACATATAATCAGAAAGAAAGAAAGAAAGAATAGAAAGAAAGAAAGAAGTACGGGGAGAAAGATGAATGGCAACGGGGCGGTTTTGAGGCAGTTTTGCTTAAATCCGAAAGTAAACTGCATTCTTTTATCCCGCACCAAAACCGTAACAATTTTTTTTTAAACCGAAACCAATCCAAATCAATTTACGGTTGACCGATCCAAACCACCCCGCTCCGAATAACCATTATTTTAAGCTAAAAATAAATTTTAGACATTAAATCTAGATACACAATTAAACTTCAAACAAATTAAGTATCTATTCTTCAAAAATAATATATATATATATTTTTATATAAAATAATATTTATATATATATATATTCGGGGCGGTTCGGAGAGAAAAAAAAAAAAAAAAAAAAAAAACGAAACCGAAACCGAAACCACTCCAAACGGATCAGATTGGTTCAGTAACCCGGCGAGTTGGTTTTTTTTGCTACCCCTAGACTCAATTAAACAATAGCATAGTTGTAAAATAGTCAATATAAAAAATAATAATAATTCAAAAAATGTCAATACAAAATAGTAAAAATTGAAATTTTGAAGATATTCAATATTACATTAAGTTGAAAATTAGCGCATTTAATTCAAAAGAATTAAAAAAAATAAGATCAAAACACTTAATACTATATTAAATTGTGGACACTTGGCATCATTATATGAAAAGAAATTATTTTATCATCTATTATTATATATGTTATATAAACGTCATGCACGATGTGCATGTATTTTAAAAGAAAATTGTATATTAATATCATACATAACACACAAAATAATACCTTCAATACTATCATTTAACCGTAACCATTTTAGTTTTAGCAATAGCATTTCTTAATATTAATATGTGATGGGGTATTATAGCTAAATGTATATTTTTAACATTTTTATATAATATTGTAACATGACTACAAGTTAGAAGTGTTAGAATATAATTTAACTACAATAGTGTAACAAGAACTCACATTCATTTTTTCAAGACCATTTGAACCTGAAAATACTTTATTAGAACATGTTGTATATTTTTAAATTTTTTATATAATATTGTAACATAATTATTTGTTAGAAGTGTTATAGTATAATTTAACTATAATAGTGTAACTAAAACTCATATTCATTTTTTCAGGACCACGTGAACGGGAAAATATTTTTTAAGAACATATCCAGCAATATTGTATATTCTTGTTTTCTATAAAATTTATACAACTTACAAAAAGATTAGATCTTTGACAGTATTTCAAGATACTTGACACGTAAAATGTGTACAAGTGGGGTATATAAACTATGCTAAATCAGGTAATGAAATACCAATAAAATAAAATAAAAAATAGAAAAGAAATGATAACAAAATATAAAGAGAGATATGAGAGAGGATAAGTAAAGGGTGATTTTGTTTCTATCCACCAAATTGTACAGTTAATCCGCGCTGATAAGTTAATCCGTATTACATATTAAGTTTATCCGCAAGCGTGGATAAACTGACAAAAATATATTATGAATTTAATTTTATAAATTTTATTTTAAATAATAATTTAATATTAAAATATCCACTAAATTAATAAATACAACCACTTTAAAAATTTAGATTCTAGGGTATATTTTAATTAACTTTGAAGTAAAATAACAAAACCCATTGTCTCACCGTCTTCATCATCATCATCATCATCATCATCATCTTCTTCTTCTTCTTCTTCTTCTTCTTCTTCCCACCGTCTCCTTCTTCACCATTGTCTCATCCTCTTCCCCCACACCCACAATTTCAAAAATCTTCAAAACCCTAACTTTTAGGTTTTTGTTATTTCACGCCACCACCCCTAAATATCAACCAAAATCCCCTTAAACATGGTTTCTTTGTTATCTTAAAGAAAAAAAAATGTCATCTGCAGGGGACCAAGATTGATCTTGCCTTAAGCAAGATCTTGGTTGCTGGCAAGAAATGAGTAAGATTGATCTTGGATGCTCTCAGGACCTCTTGGCAAATGTTGGCAAGGCTCAAGATCGATCTTGCTTGCTTCTTCAATGCTTCCATACTTTCTTTCCTTCCACGCATAGTATTATTTAATTCTCTGGTTGGCAAAAGATTTTTCATTACCGTATGTTTAAATTATGTAATGATATTAGGGTTTGTATTTTTCTTCTAAAAAAATACATATTGATATTTTCAAATCGATCAATCCACGCGTAGAACTAACCCTAAACCATTGAATTTTTTTTAAATGTAAATATGAAGTCAATTAAAAATGAATTATATTTGGATTAGGAATCTTAATAAAAATGGAATCTAAATTTACACAGTTATAATTTAATTTTAATTGGTGGATATACTTATCAATTTTAAATATGGTAATATTGTAAAACTTTGTTCAAAATTTTCATAATTTATAGGTGGATTAACTGTAAGATTTGGTGGATAAAAATAAAATCACCTTAAGTAAAACAAAATAAGAGATGATGAATAAAATTATGCATTTAATATTGGCACGTGTTATTACCATATTAAAAGGGACAATTTTACTATTTATTTATTATAGTTATATATGATGATTATATATGATATGATAACATACTTAATTATGAACCAATTACAATATACTTCTCTTTTTAGCAAACTCTGTGTGTGTGGGTGGGTGGGTGGGGGTGGGGGGGGGGGGTTGTTGGTTTAATTAAATAGAGTAAATAATATAAATAGTCATTAAACTATGAAATGTATTTTAATTTACTTACTAAACCATCAAAAGTTCCAATTTAACTATCATCAAATTTCTAACTACAAGAAAATTATTTATTTGCAGGAAACAATTTCACCACTAAAACTTGAAAAATCGCCACTAAAACTTTTTGTGGGGAACTTTTTTTCGCCACAACGTTGCCAGCAAAAACGTGCCACAAAAGGTTTTTGTGGCGAACAAAATAATTTCGCCACTAATGTATACTTTTTGTGAGAAAATAATTTTGCTGCTAAATATCTGTTTTAGTGGGAATTTTTTTCTCCCCACTAATATAAGACCATTTCCCCACAAAAGACTAGTTATTTCGCCACTAAATAGGCATTTTTTGGTAAGAAAAACAGTTTCGCCACAAAAAATATATCTTTAGTGGGGATTTGTTTTCCTAGTAATGATAAATCTAATTGCCACAATAAAAAATTAATTTGTGGGAAATAATAAATCGCCACAAAAGGCATCTTTGCCGGCGAATTGTTTCCATACCGATAATAAATTTGATTGTGATAGTTGGAAGTTTTTGTGGGAAAAAATTTAAATTGCCACAAAATAATCTTCTTTATCGACAAATTGTTCTCCCACTGATGATCATTAATTGCCACAACCAAAACTTTTTTGTGGGAAAAATAATGAAAATTGCCAAAAAAGATTTCAACAACAATGAAACTTTTTTGTGGCAAAACAAAGAGATCCCCCCAAATTATTATCTCTAGTGGGAAATCTCTAATAAGAATTTTGCTGTCAAAGTTTACTATATTTAAGATTCTCTTAGCAATTGCCAAAAATATTCAATTAGCATTCCATAATAAAAATCTATTAACAATTCAAATACAATATAATGTAGCAATTACAAGAAAAGAAAAAAAACTAATGGATCATATATATAAAAAAAACCCGAGAAAACTAGCTAGTATATCCATTAATGTCTACAGAATAGCTAGCAAAAAAACGACAATGAAATCTTCAACTATTTTTTTCTTGTTATAATTGTCTTCGATCCGAGTTAGTCTTCAACCACTTTTTTCTTGCTACGCTTCGTCTTTGATTCCAAGTCCTAAATTGTATTTGGAACAAGTTCAGACATCTTAGGCCTATGACTCAGAAGATATTGGGTGCACAATAGAGCCACTCGAACCATTTCCTTGAGCTCAATTCTGTCATAGCTGTTTTTCAAGTCCTTATCCACCAACACATCAAGCTTCTTTTCCTGGTGAAATTTCTTAACCTGTAATCACTTTTTTTATCAAACACAAAACTTATATAGATAAAAAAATCAAATAAAAGCAGATAGATGACTGAAAATGGACGAGAAGTTCACCACTAGCCCTGCACAGAAACAAAAAGCAACAATAGACACTATTGACCAACAAACATTAACCGGCCTAATATCTAGCCTCCTACATATAGACCTTGCCAAAACAATCAAACTACATTACTCCTTTCAACTAGACTCCTATAGCACTGCAGCTGCCCAATCTCTGGCTATATCTGTCAAGGAAAGAACACCAAAGACTTTTGAAGAATATGGCCATAATGATGTCATGACCTTAACCCTCTGCAATCATAGAATAAAGTATGTTATTCAACTCTGGTTATTGGAATTCTAATGTAAAACAAGTGGCAGAAGACCATTTGGTCACACTGGAACGTTACAAGCCCAAAAAGTGATGATGCAAGAATCTTATGGGGCCCGGCTAGTTTGCTCCAAAACGACCCAAAGAGCAATGAATGTTTTTATTTGGGCTATTACGGATCAAACTAGCAAGGCCCCATAAGATCATTGCGTTGTATCTTTTTGGGCCTAGCAAACTTGCGGCAATCTAGTTTGGGAAATAGTCTTCCACCGCCTATTCTTCATCAAATTATTTTAAAATGTTAAATTAAAATAAGTGTTTTGCCTCTCACCCAATCAAACATAGCTTCTTTCTGGTTCCTGGCCTTTCCAAATTCTAGAGCTCTCTGACCAGTGATAAGTTCCAATAGAAGAATTCCAAACCCGAAACGTCTATTTGTCTGAGGCCTGTAAAAAGATAATCCAGAACTATATGTCCTACTGTGCCTCAGACCATTGTTAAAGTGTTGGATTGTATTGGCCAATTCGTAGGCCCAATTTCACGGACTCAAATATAGTTCATATCTTTTAATTTTTCTTTTGGTTTAGAAAGTTAATCCAAGGCAGAAACCATAGTGTATATATATATGCTGCTTTGACTGTTAGATTAGATATTCAGATTAATTCACTTGAGACTTTCTTCTACCAACAAGCTAGCTAGTCAAATGTTGTGAAGTAAAGAGTAGATAGGCAACTAACTACTTAATTAAGCAATTAAGTATATATCACAGGATGCATATATATGACAATGTACTTACCTGCCTTTTTAGCCTTTTCTATTGAAAAGAATATAATTTGATTATCAAAAAAAAATTTGTCAAAATAAATAAGCACTTTACTCAAGTCCCTCAGGACTAATTCCGCATTTTTCTTTTAACGTTACATATCTATTAAGAAATATATATATATATATATATTAAGTAGTTAATGTTGAAAGAGACTTTGAAACTCATTTGGGTGTAGTTAACTTGACATGGGAATTCTTGTTTCTATCTCACCATAATTTGATCTTTTGATATCTTAATTCCCTTCCCCTAACCATTAGAAGTTTGTGTTTGAATTGCACTAGAAGTTATAAAAATCCAATAATATCTACCTACCTAGTAAATGATTAATTAATTAAGAACAAAATTTATCTTATTAATGCCTTCAGTATTTAAATTAAATTTAAAATAAGAACTCAATGAATTGAAATCTCTATGTATCAAAATAAAAATGTGTTTTTATTTACTATCAATAAGTAAGACGATCACCTAATAGTCTTCAACCTACCAGTCCACTTCCCACTTCAAATTAGACTTTGCTCACCAAAAATAACACAGCTAAACAAATCCATATTTAGATAAACTACAAAACCCCAATTGCTAAAGAACAATATTACCATACTATATATACAAAGACTGGTACCATACTTAACGCTGCAGGTGAGACTCAAACTCGGATGAAACCGGACTCAGGGGGAATCCATGGAAACCCTAGAACAATTAGATAAAATTATAAGGAATCTATATATCTATCTTGTTGTCTAATATAATTATTTATTTAAATATAAGAATGGAAATATAAATCATTAATTAAAATGAAACAACTAAGAAGAAAGGAGCAAGAACTTGAGAGAGCAATGAGGCCATTGAAACAAGTCTTAAAGAAATAGGTAGTTCCAGCAGTGTAATAGGATTCAACGACTCATCGCATTCATCCTTGTGGTGTTGCTTCTCATCAATCCCCAACAAAAGGGGTATTGTAACAGAGTACCCATCTGGTGGTTCAATCTCCATAGTTTTTAGAGAGAGAAAGAGGGAGATTTAGAAAAGAGAGAAAGAGTAGAGCAAAGAAACAAGAAAACGCGAGGATATCTGTATACTGCAATTGGGATTTATATTTCAATATGGATTGTAGTATACGTACCTATAATTGCCGAAGCGGGAGACGGTGGTGCGCTGGTGGAGATAGTGAGACGGCGGTGCGCTGGTGGTGCGAGAGAGATGGCGGTGCGAGATGGTGGAGCTCCGGAGAGCTTTCGGGAGATGACGGTGGTGCGATTTTGGGGATTTGTGGGTTAAAGGATTTGGGGGATTTTGGGGATTTGCGGGACAGAAAAGGTATTGGGGTCGTGGGTTTTTGGGGATTATTTATTTAGTTTTACAACTATGCAAAAGTTTTATAATTTAAAAATTTGGTATTGCTTTTGTTGGGAAAATTTTAAGTAAAAATCACTATTTAAGGATCATTATTACAAGGTCATCAGGCACATTTTTTAATGGAATTTTTTTGATGAAATTTGGTGAAAATGTTTTACACATTTCTATCAAATTTTATCAAAAAATTCAACCAAATAGTAGTTTAATTACAGGATTGAAAAATATTTATCTAAAAATAGATATTTAAAATTCAATATTTTTTAATTATTTAGTTTACCCACTTTTCGGTTTGATAAAGATTGTCCCCACCAAATCTCATCAAAGAATTCTATCAAGAAACATGACAAATGGCCCGATAAGTATTAGTAATCTTTAAATGGTGGTCCTTACTTTATATGCACTGTGCTTTTGAATTCAATTATTATATTATAATTCATAAAAAATTTATATTTTGCGGGTCACTTTTTGTTGGTTTCGTGATGCATTTTAACAAATGTGTGTAGTTTTTATTTATATTCCAACATGACCTAATAAGTTATCGGGTGACATTTATAAATTTGTACATAACTTGTTTGTTATCTAGTGACATAACACAATCTGATAGTACTATTAAGGAGATAAAAAAAAAATTAAAAAATTGTTGAAGAATTTTTTTTTTCACTATAATAACATATAACATGAGTGAAGAATAAAATTACTAAAAAAGATTGGGATAAACCTTTAATCCTAAAATATATACAATTCCTTTTTTGATTTAATAAATATTAGTTTTATTAAAAAATGTTAAAAAAAATTAACTGGTCTAATGAGTGATCCAAATTCGTTAAACATGAACTCATGTAATCATTCTTCTTATGTACATGTAACATGTATCTGATACTTTCATGCAGTCATGATAGTTTCTAGAATGAGATAACCATTTCAGTATCATTTCATATCAAACAGGTGAACCCAATAATTACCATTCAAATTCGTTAAGAAACCAGCTAAACTCATGTAAACCACCCATCAACTTGTAACTTCATGTCATGTTATAGTGTAATGTGTAATTCTGATAGTTCAAATCCTGATCGTAAAGTTTATGTCAAATTGAAGGCTTCACTCTGCCTTTGAGTATTTTATTTCTTTAATTAGTAGTCTCATTATCCCTTCAAAATATATCGACGAATAAAATATAGATTGTACTGAATCATGTCGTATCCAAGTCTGATTGGATTGACAATATAACATACTGATTCGATCTATGATCCAAAAGGATATCTGCTATGAATAATCATATTCGAAAATTGAATAATTATGTGCAAGTATATATAGACATATACATATATAAATATATGTCAAATCGGATCAGATATATCGTCAATACAATTGGGTCGGATTGGTATATCTCCATATCCGATATATTTGATAATTAAAAGATTTAATAGATTTGGATCACTACCACAAAAATATTATAAATTCTTATCATATCTAAGATTAATCGCACCAATTTTAAATTGGATTCATGTAAAAAGCTAGTTCCAAAACCAAGGTGCTTATATCATTTTTAGTGGGGAACTGAAAAAATTTCCCCACTAATGCTACCAATTTGTTTGGTGCCAACACCAAATTTTTCCCGCTAGAGTAAAAAAAAATTGCGCCAAAGTTTTAGTGGCAAAATTTGTAGTCAGATATATTTTCCCCACCAATAGTATATACAAATGTTTTTTAGTGGGGAATTTGTACTCCCCACGAAAACAAATGCTTTTTAGTGGGGATTTTTTACTCCCCATTAAAACATTCCCACTAATTGTTCACCAAAGTTTTTTCTAGCAATCCTATTTCCCACCAATTGTACCTCATTAGTGGCAAGTCAAAATTTTCCCACGATTTATTTATTTTTTTAGTGGCAAATTATTCTTCCCCACTATATATCTTTTATAGTGGCAATATTTTAATTTTCCCAATAATTCCCAAATTTATTTGGCGCCAACGCACCATTTTTTCCCGCCACACTGTTAGTGGCAAATTTAGTGGGAAAAATTAAGTTAGCCACAAATAGTATTCATAATAACCAACTTTTAGTGGGAATTGTTAAATTTGCCAGAAAAAGTGCTTTTTAGTGGGAAAATTGTACTCTCCCACCAAAAATTCGCCACTAATTGTCATTTTACCTGTAAATTTGTTTTAATCAATCGATTCCAAATGGTTATATTAGACATCACAAGAAACTTAGGGTGTATTTGATTGCCATAATTTTTCACCCAAATTATTATTTTTGGTGTGTTTAATTGCCAAAATTTTCTAAGTGGTCAAATTCTATCTTTTGGCAATCATGAGCTTGTTTCCCACCAAAATTCACGAAAACAAAATTAATAATTTTATATTCAATATGGATCTTATTTGATAGATCTTGATTCATACATTTCAAAAAAAACAATATTTAAAATAAAAGTTAAAATATTCAAAAACAAGAAAAATAAAAGTAGATAAGCATAAAAGATGATGTGACATTAATATATTGTCTAAGAGACTTTCTATCTAAAAGTAGAAGGTCACATTCACAATATCTATTCTCATTTTTGCCACATAAACTTGATGGTCATTATTGATTGTCATATTAGAGATCATTTTTGTAAAACTTTGTTTATCCATCCCATGTGACATCTCATTGTTTTTTTAATTGATGGTTACATTAGAGATGCTCTTAACTCCATAAGAATGATCTCTCAACGGCGTTTGTTCTTCTCTCCTTTTGAGAAAATCTATTTCTCCCCTCTGATCTCATCAACAAAATTCAATCATCTGCATTAATATTTCTCATGGAGAAGAATAAAGGACATGAAAATCCATCAACAATGAAGGTAAAAAAAGGGAGACCTAGAAAGAAGTATTCAAATTCAATTGAATATATATATATACCAGGTAGGATTTTTGGGTTTTCTTTTTCATAATAACAGTGCATTGGAATCATATTTAATAACTCACCACAATTCCATTTAAGTTTAAAAGGGCAAAACAAGTTGGATCTGAATCTTGATTTTTTTAATTTTTTTTCCCTTGCTCATGGTGTAATCTTTAGATTTAACTTAAACCAAACAAATATGTTCATGCTTGATACAAATTTACTACTGAGTCAAATTTCAAAACAAAACCGGAGGGAGAAGATACACAAGAGAATTTCCACCAAAGCTAAAATGATCCTCAAAGCTATTGTGAAACAAGGAGACAGAGAAGAAAATTAACAAACTGTTAGGGTGTGTTTGATTGCCTTTATTTTTCATGGAAAATAAGAGTTTTCTACCTAAGTTGCCACTTTTGTGCTGTTTGATTGACAAAATTTTTCGGGCAGTCAAATTCCATCTTTTGTCACTATTAATGTACTTTTCCATGTAAAGCTTGAAAAACTTTTCTTTGGGGGGCTTGGTTTTTATTTTCTAGGCAATTGGCACATTTTTCTAGACAAAGTTTTACTTATTTTCTACATTAAAAATACTATAGCTTAAAATAAAAAATTCAAAATTTAATAAAAATTTAATATTTAAAATCTACTAATCAAGCTCAATTAAACAAGATCCATCATGACTATAGAATTATGTAAAAAAAAAAATTCAAAATTTTTTTCTACATTAAAAATACCATAAAACAACCAATATTTTCTGGGTAAATAATTAAGACAATCAAACACATTTAATTGACATTTTCTATGCAACTCAATTCTAAGCAATTCAATTGCTTGAAACTTATTTTTTTTCCATGCAAATTCTATGCTTGCAATCAAACGCACCCTTAAATTAAAAATGGGGAAGAAAGAGAAACCGAAATTGGGACTTGAGGAGAGAGGTTTCGAATTTTAGAAGAGAGACTATTAATGAGAGAAGAAAGTAAATGAAAATATTAGAATTTTAGATGGCATACAAAGTATAATTTCTCACCCCCGCAAATCCCCACCCAAATTCCTGCTTAAACGTTGCCAAAGACGACAAAAGAAGAACACGATAGACGTGCGCGTGTGAATTAAAAAAAAAAAAAACAGAAAAAATAGTTTCTCCTTGAAACCGTTTTGTTGAAAAAGCTAAAAGTTGAAATATCTATTTTTAGTCAAAGATATTATTAACTTTAAAAAAATATATTTTTTTAATTTCAATTATATATTTTTTTAATTTTCATATATTATCAAAATTCAAAAATCATTAAGCATTATATATATATATATATATTTATACAATCATCACGCTTTATGTGAATTATCACTCTTAATTATTGGGATAAAAGTTTAGTCTTATCTAATGATTTAAAATATCTCACAAGGACAGTGTAGTGGAAATATCATTAGTATATATGTCGATACAATTAATCTAAATTATAACTTGGGCTAGCTGGAATTGCTAAAGAATCATATGGGTGTAATGAATTTAAATTATAACTAGTGCAATGATATTATGTAACGACTCTTGATGACCACAGTAAAATTGACATAATTGATATACTTTGATTATGAATATTTTTCACCCACGATCTTACAAGGCCTAACCGGCATCCGCTGGAGAGCTCAATGCGGCTAGCAAGAGATGAGATTGTTTGTGCTGGACAGTAATAATAGGGTAAACGAGGATGTCAATTATTTACTAGGATTGGGATATGCTCGTGCGGGATTGCGATAATAGGGTAAATGAGGACGTCAATTATTTAATAGGACTATGATATGCTCATGCGAGACGGCGATAATAGAGTAAATGAGGACGTCAATTATTTACTAGGATTAGGATATGCTCGTGTAGGACAGTGATTATAGTGAGGGCGATAATAAGGTAAACGAGAAAAACTTGTCAGGCGTTTATACTCAATCAAAATGCGATGTTTTCAAAGCAATGACATGTCTAAGAGTGTGTAAAAAAATCAATTGGACAACCAAAATCGACATAATTGATGTACTTTGATTATATTTTTTTTTGGTGATTTTATTTCTATCCACCAAATCTTACGGTTAATCTACCCATAAATTATGAAAATTTTGAACAAAGTTTTACAATATTACCCTTTTTAAAATTTATAAGTATGTCCACCAATTAAAATTGAATTATAATTGTATAAATTTAGATTCCATTTTAATTAAGATTCCTAATCCAAATATAATTCATTTTTAATTGACTTCATATTTACATTTAACAAAAAATCAACTGTTTAGGGTTAATTCTATAAACGAGTGGATTGATTGATTTCAAAATATCAATACTTATTTTTTCCGAAGAAAAATACAAACACTAATATGAGTACATAATTTAAACATACGGTAATGAAAAAAATTTTACCAACAAGAAAATTAAATAGTACTAAGCGTGGAAAGAAAGAAAGTATGGAAGCATTGAAAAAGCAAGATCGATCTTGCCTCCTTGTCAACATTTGCCAGAGAGGTCCTGAGAGCATCCAAGATCGATCTTACTCATTTTTCGCCAACAACCAAGAAGCAAGATCGATCTTGGTCCCCTACAGATGACATTTTTTCTTCTTTGAGATGACGACGAAGCCATGTTTTAGGGGATTTTGGTTGATATCTAGGGTTGATGTCGTGAAATAGCAAAAACCCAAAAGTTAAGGTTTCGAAGATTTTTGAAATTGTGGGTATGGGGGAAGAGGGATGAGACAATGGGGAAGAAAGAGATGGTGGGAAGAAGGAGGAGGAGGAGGAGGCTGATTCACAATATACCCTAGAAGAAGAAAACGAAGAAAGAAAAAAAGAAAGATGATGATTTAGACAGACAATGGGTTTAATTTTACCTTCAAAGTTAATTAAAAATACCCTTTTAATCTAAATTTTAATAACTTAAATTTAGTGGATATTTTTATATAAATTATTATTTAAAATAATATTTATAAATTAAATTTATAATATTTTTTTGTCATTTTATTCGTGCTCGCAGATTAACTTAATATGTAATGCGGATTAACTTATTAGTGCGGATTAACTGCACGATTTGATGGATGGAAACAAAATCACCTTTTTTTTTTCGCCCACGAACCTAAAATTTTAAAGAACCAAAATTTGGGTCGTGTTTATGAAAATTAAAAATAAGACTATGACTAGACCACCTCAATTTTTATTTTTAAAAATATTCATCCATCTTACTTCTTTTCTTTATATAACATGAGTAGTTTTAATCGATTGAAATGCATTCTTTCTTTTTAACAAAATATAAAACAAAGTAAATGTTCTCTTAAATTATATTAAGTTTCAGTTGAGTTTTTAAACTTAATTTTGAGTCAATTAAACTATTAAATTGTCCAATTTAAATACCCAAAGCCCTTTCATCAAATTTAGCCAACAAATACTAACGAAATTGTTCATGTGCAAATTACATACACTTATTTTATTTATTTATTTTGTTTGTCTATTTAGTTATATATTTCACTTTCCCTTCTTTAACCAATTACTTTTTTAAAACCCTAACTTCTAAATTCATAGCGAAGCAAAGGAAGAAAACTCATACAACAGAAGCCGTAGTTTTATGTCAGGAGAGCTCAATTGGGAATTAGGGGGATTTTAAATGGGAGTAGAAGGCAACGGCCATATAGGTTATTTTAATTTTTATTGTTTTATTATTTATTTTATTTTATTTTTCTTTTAAAAGCTTGGTTAGACGGCGTCGTTTTGGAAGGAAGTCATTAATGGCAGTTTGATAATTAGGAGGATTAAATCAACTTTTATAATTTTGTTTTGTCTAAAATTTATACAATTTGTAAAACCTTTTTTTTCAGCTGTCTTTCAAGTTTGCATTTTGTGTAAAATAAATGTGTAAAATAAGCATCTAATTTGCATTGGCACGTCAGCATCTCTATCCTCATATTTTTTGGTAAAACTTAAAAATGTGATAATTTTTAATATAAAATATATTTTTATAAAAATTACATATTTAAAATCTACTCGTCAAGATATACACAAGATCCATTGTTATCATAAAATTATGTATAAAAAAATTCAAGAAAAAATAATATTAAATTGCATAGATTGACATTTAACATGTGTTTGTATCTTATTAGTTATTTAAAATTTTACACAAGAGTTTGCAAAAGTACGAGTTGACACTGTTGACACATCAGATTTATATATTAATATTTACACAACTGGAGATTCTCTTAGGCCATCTCTCATGGTAATTTTTATTTTCGTATTTATTTCATATGCGCTAAGGATTTTGTAGAAATTTTTTATATCTAACTGACAATATATTTACATAGGTAGAAAATAATAGAAAAATTGTCTCCAATGGTATATATATCATTTTTTTTCCTTACTTGTCATTTATTTAAGAAGAGAGTAATTGGTGGGTAAATATCCAATAAGATTATTTTATGTCATATAAAATTTTCTATCACAATTTTTACATGTACAAATGCTTATAAAAATTTCTTATATGAATTATCTTTTATCTCATATAGAAATAAATATATAAAAAATATCATTAGAAATTTGTTTGGACAGAAATGAGAATCAGAGATCGCCTTACTTGATTTGTTTTGTCTCTTGCCCACATCAGCAATTTGTTAACTGAAAGTGGATGTAAGGGGAGGAAAGAATATTATTGAGGATATGAAGGAATATTATTATTATTATTTTTCTCTCCCATTCGCTCTTCGCTCTCTACTAAATTTTCTTCTTCTTCCTCTCATATTTCTTCTTTTACACGAATTCTTCCCCAAACCTTAACCTTAACTCTTAAAAAAACAGAAGAAGCAAATTTGTGTTGGTTTATGTGTTCTTAATCTTAAGTTTTTTGTAATTTTTTTTGATATAGATGTGTTCTACTCGTTGAGAGCTTTTCGTTGATGTATAGTATGCGAAAAAAACATATCAATATTGAAAGAGTTATGATTTTTTGAATATAAAGGGAAAATTTGAAAAAGTCAATGAACAGTATGTGTTTCATTTTTTCAGAATTGTCACGGTTTCTGGTGAAGACAATTCTGGTAAGAAAATTTTACTTTTTGTCACTGTTCTGGCATTTACCCAAATTCCAGAAATAGTAAAGATAAAATAAAATTAATGTTCATATTGAATATGTAGAATTTTATTTTTCTTATTACTGTTACTATTGAAAATATATATATATATATACACATATGTGTGTATTTTGTAGCATGCATATGTGTGGGAGCATAATTCTAAGCATTTTCTTGTGGGCCGAGTTGGCCTTAACATTTATTTATGGGCCGAATGAGGAGACGAGGCCCAATTATCATGAAAGATGAAAAGGATCACAAATAAGGCCTAACAATGTGAGAGACTGTGTATAATATTTGCCAAGCATAAAGCAACAGTTAGCCGAGCAAAAGTAACAACCGCCGAATAAAAGATAATTAGCTTTAGAAAGTCTTCCAACATGCAGATAGAGAATATGCCAATATAAACCTTCTAGCCAGTAAGAAAATGACACCTGTGATAATACTGCATGATGAATGCTTACTGCATGAACGAATCACAAGATGACACGTGTAAAGTGTAGAGAAGTTAGTTATAATAGATGTGCTCTCCTCACATGGAAGAAGAATGTGAACATCACAAGGACCACAAGGTATACCCTGAATAGTCATTTTACTTGTAACCTAATCTAGATTGGGAGCACGAAAAAAAGGATATAAATAGAAGAACACACATCTCTAGAAGAGCAGTGAGAATAGATGAGAGAAATTAATAGAAATTTCATCTTTAAGCTCAATCTAGTTACCATCTCTACCGGCCGGGGCCGGATCTGCTCTATTACACAAATTCACCACACACAATTAGCGCTGTCTGTGGGAAATCTGCAACGAAAAGTTGTTTCTCATTTTTCGGTAATTGGATCTCTGCTTTTTATTACCCCTCCGTGTTCTTCAAGCTATGTTATTCATTTTTCGTTGTTTTCCTTCCGATCGTCTTATTTGATTCAAAATCTGGTAAAAAGTCCTTTGTGATAACTGTTTAAGAAGGGTTCAAACTAGAAGCCATCAGATAGGTGAGAATTCAAACATAATCCCTGTGGTATATCCAAATCCCAACCCAAATATGAACCCGATAGCAAATAGACATGTGGTCACGGTACCCAGGCAACCTAATCTAGATCATTCGCATACTCACTCGTCTAATAATCCTTATGATCCAAACTATCCTGAAAGGGATGCTCCTGTTTTAAACGAATCTGCTGCAATGGTTAAATTACTGCGAGAAAATGAGATATTGTCACAACTCCTTAAAGAACAAATGCTTAGAAAGGTGGTACACGAACCATTTAAACTGGCTGAATTGAGAGAGGCTGAGACTGTTGTCTCTTCCTCAAGGGATGATTATGATGAAGTTAATTCGAAAAGAAAGTTTCGTGAAGGTGTTATTGATGAAAAAGACCGTCAAGCCAGTCCAAACCGGTCAGGATATCATAGTGTTTTTGAACGATTGGGAACAAGGGAAGTTTGTAAGCCTAATAGAGTGACCAAGTCAGTACATGTAATTGAAGGGAAGGAAAACCCGTTGAACAACTGGGCAAAGAAAGATTTGCGGAAGTTAATCAATTCAGCCATGGCCAACAAGACATAAGATGAGAAGCCGACTGCAGAATTAGCGAGAAGAGCCTTGGGAAGATCACGGTTCCCCCTTTACTGAGTGCATTCAGAACGCGCCGCCTTCGAAGAAATTCGGACAACCGAAGTTCAATATCTATGACGGCCGATCTGACCCGGCCGATCATGTCCATCACTATAAGCAAATTATGGCCTATTGGAGAGGCGAGGAAGCCCTTATGTGCAGGATGTTCCCAGCCAGTTTAGAGGATACTGCGCTCCGGTAGTTTGATAAGCTACCTCCCACAAAGATTGATAGTTTTAGAGAGCTGGCCGAGTAATTCACCGCTCGATTCATTACTAATAGCAGAATGATTAAGGGTCCTGAAGCTTTAACCCAACTCAGGAAGAAAAATGGTGAAACTCTGCGTGAGTATTCTCAATGGTACTTTGAATTGTATCAAGAGGCCGAAGATTGTGATATGAGATTTGCTCTTAGCACTTTCAAGTTTGGTTTACCATACGACAGCAATGGTATCTATAATGACCTCACTCGCTAACCTCCTAAAACGTTCAATGATTTACTCGCTCGGGTTGATGAATTTTTTAGGGTGGAAGACGATGATAAGGTTATGAGCAAGCAACAGGGGTTCAAAAGTGACAGAAATGGGAACGGCGATCGAAGGGACGATAACTAGGATAAGAAGAATAAAAAGAACAATGATCGAAAGGATAATGTTGATGATGATAAGAAATTGAATGCTTTCAAAAGCGTGAATACGGCATTTAATAAGTCCATTCATAAAATAATGTAGGAAATTAAGAATGAAGAGTTCTTCAGATGGCCGAGGCCTATGTTCGGCGACCCAAAACACGAAATTCAGCACTCAAATGCTCCTATCATAAGGACCATGGACACGTGACAGACACTTATAAAACTTTGAAACAATTTTTGAAAGAATTAGTCGAACAAGGCCGATTAACCAAGTATGTGAAGCGTGATGGGGTAAAATCGAATGAGCAACCATGAACGGCCAAGGAGAATCATACTTCGGCTCAAATGGCTAAACCTGTTGTTGGGATAATTGAAGCTATATACGGCATTGTCAATTGAAGCTATCTGCGACCACGGTTGGCTCGAGCAAAATTATGGGCAGAGGCTCATCCGGTTAAAGAAGTTATGTCAATATTGGCCCCTCCCAAACGGGATCGAGAGAATAATGTGGTCTATCAATTGTCTTTTTCAGATGAAGACTTGGAGGGGGTAGATGTTCTCCATAATGATGCATTGATTATAATGGCCAATATCTGCAACTTCGATGTCAAGCGAGTGTTAATTGATCCAGGCAGTTCTTCTGAGGTGATGTATCTGAAAGCATAAAACGAGTTAAAACTGTTCATTTCAAGCAAGTATGTTTGACAAGTGGATTCCCCAATTTACAGCTTCAGTGGCGACGCAGTCCGGCTAATTTGTATTGTCAACGTTCCAGTCTGAATTGGAGAAATGGTGGTAGTAACAGATTTTTTCGTGATGAATATCGAGTCTACGTATAATGCTTTGCTTTGATGAAATTGGCTTGGGGAAATGAGGGCGATCGCCTCATCGTTCCATCAAAAACTAAAATTTCCAACTCCTAAGGGAGTGTGTGTAGTTCGAGGCAAGCAAGAGGATGCTAGATACTGTTTTAATTTGGCAATCAGAGGATCGCTGTCAAAAACAAAGGAAACAGCTCATGCTGAGCAGCTTGAATTGGCCAAATCCATAGAGCAAAATAATGAAGAAATAGGAAAGGAAAGTGATGTGCCTGAGCCTTCTAATCAGATGAAGGGCAAGAAGCATAAGCAATAGCAACTAAAGAGCGGTCTCCCTATCGATGTTAGGGTCAAGGGACGACTAGAAGAAAGGATTTTCGAAGACCTACTTAAAATCCCCGTAGTGAAAGGGTCAGAAGATAGGGAGAAACATTTTGTGATTGGCAGCAGTCTGACAACAAAACAAAGGCAAGATCTCACCGAGTTTTGAAGGAAGAATGTTAATGTGTTCGCCTGGAAACCCTATGATATGCTTGAAATTTTGGCAGATGTAATATGTCACAAGTTACATGTAAACCTTGCTTTTAAGCCGATTAAACAAAAACCACGCCAGGCATCACCCGAAAAGGCTATGGCTGTGGAAGAAGAGGTCCAAAAATTGCTTAAGGCTGGAACTATACGAGAAGTTGACTTTTCGGAACGGATATCTAACCCGGTGGTAGTTAAAAAGAAGAACGGGAAATGGAGGGTATATATTGACTTCACCGATTTAAACAAAGCCTGCCCCAAAAATAGCTTCCCAATTCCAATAATCGATCAACTGGTAGACTCGGCAAATTCGGTCATCGAAGATTCAGTTTCCTGATCGAGTCCGAAACAAATTGGAACTGATCATAAAATCCGATCCCCCAAAAAATTCAATGTTTCCCTAGCTCTTAAAATATCGTGGATCATCGTCGATTGGTGGTTCTTGGGTGGGCATCGTATTCGAAACCCCGGAAAGGAGAAGAGATATCGAACAAGTAAGTCGGCTAGTGTTTTAAAGCAAAAGA